>VZSE01013760.1:1331300-1385705 GCA_013398275.1 Promerops cafer
GGCGGTGGCGGGGCTCGCGCGGAGCGGCGCGGATCGCCCCTCGCTGCCGCGGCGAACAAAGGGGCGGCCGCTCCGCGCCCAGCGGAGCCGAACCGAGCCGGGCCGGTGGCGGCGGCATCTTCCTCCCTTTGTCCGCCTCGACTTGGGGTGCCCCCGGGCGCGCTTTCTCTTCCCCCCTTCCATTTATTTATTAATTCATCCTTCTCCTTAAAGCCTCCTCCTCCCCAGCTCTCGCATTACCCCGGCGGTGTTTTTCTCCCCAGCGGTTATTTACCCCACACCCCTCACACCTTGCGTTAACTTTTTTTGGCGATAACGTTCTCAGCCATTCCCCGTTGGCGGCCCTCCAGCACATCGACAGCGCACCCTTCTCTCCCCGGCTATTTTTGCCCATTTTTTCTCTCCTTCCCACCCCTCCCCGCTGTGCTTTCTCTGTCTGCCGTGCGCTAACCTCGAGTGAAGAGAGTGGTACAGGCAATGCTACATCTGATGCTAATGGGCCTACCTGGTGGGTAATACCGCTGCTGCTGCTTTCTTGTTATTTCCCTCATTTTCCTTTTTATTCCCCTCATTTTCCTTTTATTTTGTGGGTTCTTGACATGTTGAAATCAAAGTAGTGGAGGGGCTTGGAAATAAAACACAGGGACTACACAGGGCAGGTTACCAAGCTCAGTGTGGTGTGAAGGGATGATAATTCTGGGTTCGTCTGGGGGTAACTTGGATCCAAAATTCACCCACTGGCTTTAAGATAATGAATGCCCATTGCTGCTTGGTATTATAGCAGGAGGTATGTGGGTGGACTCACAAGGTTTCCATATAAGAACATGGGAGAATTTATTTCACCCAGGCGAAGAAATGTGCAGAGTATGTGTTATTTATGACACTGAAGGCAAGCTGTGTTGTCCTTAGGCAGCTCCAAGAGCAGCAAAACTTGGTATTTAGAAATTGTAAAAGCTGATTTCTGCTGTTTAACAATAGCTATGTTTAAAGGGAAGCACAGATGAAAATAAAAAAAAAGGAAGTAGTGGGAGAGGATCCAGATAAACACGAAGATATACACCCCACACTTCTTCCAGCACAGTTTGTGCCAAGGTGTAAAGATGGAGGTTTTTGATTAGTTCCCATGTTTTTTAACCGTATTGGGAAAGGCATTAAGAAAATGTGCCGAGAGGAGCTGGTTACGTTGATAGTGCTATTTTGGTAACTGCAATTTTTTTTATTGCTTGCATGTGAAAATGTTTTGAGTTTTGGACTAGCAAAACAGTGAGGCAGTCCTGACGGGGACACATGTCATCAGCTGTGTAATTCAGGGCTCGGATGACAGTTGCTACCGGTTTAGATTTTATGGCTTTAGGTTTGAGGGGAAATCAGCCCGTTAAAACCTGCTGCTGTGGAATTTAGACGGGAGAGGCTTTGCTGAGAGCTCTGATGGTTGTTGACAGCCGGGTGTTTACCTCTGGGTCTGCGTTCAGCCGAGCTGACTGCTTTCTGGCATTGCCTACCTTTGCCACAAGTGTTACGGAAAGGTTTCCTTGAAGGTTATGGGTTTTTTTTAAGCAAGATGTGTGAGCAGCTGAGGCAGCCAGCAGCGTGACAGTGACAGTGTCCCTCACCCGGACCAAGTCGAGTCTGAAGTACGGGTGTGGAAGGATGATGTCTGTGTTGCCCTGGTTAAACCGACATTGTAAACTTTATTTTTGGTACTTTCAGAGATCGTATCTTCCTGTTTCCCCTTCTACTGTGTCTTACCTGCTTTGCATGTTCTTTTTTTGTCTTTTTTCTCTTTATTTGCCTTTCACCTCTGTCCCTTGCCCTTCCCACCTCTGCCGCCTTGATGCTCTAACGCAGCTCCCGCTGGAGGGCGACAGGCACCTTTCCCCTGCCTGGGGCTGCCCGGGGGACCCCGACCCCGCGGCCGGCAGGGGAAAGGCCGCTTGTGCTGGCGTTTGTAAACCTGCTCCTCTCACCGCGCGCTGGGGGGTTAGTTTCTGTCATACTTGGCAAAAAGCAGGCTGTCGCAGGCGGCACCGTGATATCTCTAGGCCCCGAGAAGGTGGATGCGTGCTCGGGGGTGCTGCATCGAAATCCTGGGGCATTTGCTTTGTTTGCTTAACGAATCTTGGTCTGGAATCCGGTAGAAATTTGGAATCTTTCAAATGCTACCGACTTCTGTTTTATTTTCTTTTGCTATAACCAGAAACAAAATTTGGCATACAGCTCTTCATTGGTAGTTTCAAATGTGGAGCTTTTGGGTGGGTTGCCTGGAGCTTTCATGTCAGAGGTGAAGTGTTTGGGGCTGTGGCAGGAGACTTCAGTCAGTGTGAAATGCTGGCAGAAGAGGTGCCACATTGTCCTGGAAAACTAGGAAGACACTTTAGGTTGGCTTGCTCTTGCTGCAGAGTGCTTGGGAAACCTCCCATGCCTGAGTGGAGTTCTGTTTGTAAAGCCTTGGTGAGGATCTTGTTGTACAGCTAATCATTGCTTATATGTCAGTGCAGGTTTTTTAAAATCAATACTCTTAGTGTATCTTAGTGGCTTCCAGCCAGGTCCTATGGGCTGGATGTTTCCAAAGAGACTCTTAGGCACTTTCCAGACAGTGGTATTCCTAGGATTTTCATCAATGCACATCAAGGCTTAGCAGCAACCCCCTATTATTTTAATTTTACCCCTTCTATGTTTTCCAGTGCCCCATATTTTTGTCCCAGTGGGCAGGGGGGCAACATTGCACCAATGCCCCAATGGCAGTGCTGCCAGTTCTACCAGTAAGGGGAGTCTCTGCAGTGATGCCCTACCTGGGGTTTTAATCATGCTGGAAAACAACTCTGAAAAGATTATGCTGATCAGTTTCTTTTAAATTTAACCATATGACAACACTTAAAAATGGATGGGAAAGCCATGGTAGTTGCAGCCTTTTGTAAGTAATGTTTATTTGATTGGTCATATGAATAAATTGTAGATCATTTAAGAAGTGAAGCTTTGAATAGATTACCAAGTCAGATTAGTGCCTTCGACTTCTTTTCATCACTAACTTAATTTATGTGACCAGAATGGATCAGGGTTATTTTTTTAAAAAGTAATCCTGTGTCTACTCCAGTAAGAGCTCTATACACAAAACTAAAATTTATTCTAATGGCGCTCTAGGGGGGGCGCTTGCAGGACTGGGTCTTTGGCCCATAGAAGAAAAGCATGAGGATGAAAATGCAGTGATTTAATATTTGTTGAATTTCTTCCATACATGCCTATTTAATTGAGCCCTCAACTGTTGTAGTGCCATGGATTTAATTGATTTGCGTGAGCTGAGTATCATCCCAAGGCATGTAAATTTCAGGAAAAACCCTTTAAATTGCTTACATTGTAGCTAATATTGATACAAGGTAATACAGTAGAAATTAATTGAACATGCCACTCTTCACTGTCCTTTTTTTCCCCAAAAACCTGTTGTTGGAAGGGCTGCTGTGCTGCCAATCCATGACTCTGAACCCATGGCTGGTGTCCTGCAGCATCTTCTGTATTTCTGTCAGTCTCTTTTTTTCAATGTGTGTAGATTTACACCAGCACAAAGCCATTTAGTGCCAGCCCTAAACCCTGTTCCAAGAGCATCCACCGAACTCACCAGCTCGGCTGGTGGAAGGGGAGTGTGAATCAAATGCCAGCAAGCTTCGGGCAGGTGGCAGCAGGGTGGCAGTCCCAGGGCTGCAGGAGGTGGCTGTTGGGGCTTGTTGGGAAGGTTCCTCATTTTAGCAGTTGCTGGGTTTCCTGTTGTGGTTCTCTGTCACTCAGAATTGCCACAGCCTTGAAGGATGCCTTTGCTGTCGTGGCTGCCCAGCCTGGGCTTCAATGCAGTCAGTACTTGAGCACTGGCATGGAAAAACAACTCTGCTGTGCCAAAATGCAGTAGGAGGGCCCTGCTTCACAGTGTTGGTGTAAGTCCCATGTCCATAGGTAGGAGAGCAACCCATACACTGTGCCACAGGGTTATCTCTGAGCTGGAATGTTGTTAAAAGTTATTTTATTTTTTCATTTTTTGATCCAGATCACATGGCATTTGTATTTTATTTCACTGCTGCAGTGTAATTGTCCTGCTATTTAGAGGGACATAGTCATATCTCCTGTGATGTTCTGCATAGGATGAAACACACGAGAAATGTTCTCCTGTTTTGGCATTGGTACTACATTCAGTGTCTTGTTGTTCTTCAAATAGAAGTTTTTACTGATGAAATTCAGAAAACGCTGTGTATTATAGCATTGAAACATGTCTGACTTATTTTGCTGGACCCATTTTTTTTCCTTTAAAATATTTTTCCCTTTTCTTTTTCTCTTTTTTTTTTCCCAAACAGGAAAAGAAAATACATTCAGCAGAGATTCTTCTTCATGTAAGTGTTATTTATGCTTGTTTATGAAATTACAAAAAGGCTTAAAAAACTCATTAAAACATTCAAATACTGAACACTTACTATCTGTTTGTAGAAACCAAGTATAGAGCATGTGAAAATAGGCTGTAGTTATACAGCAATAATGTTCAGCAACTGATACCTTAAATCTGTCTGTGCAATTCGTCTGTGTGTATCACCACAGAGTTTAGAAAATGTTGCAAAGCACTTTACAGACATTTAAGCAGCATGCCCATAAAGTTGGTGTGTAAGTCCTGGAGGGATAATGTTAAAATGGTTTGCCCAAAGCAGAGGAGACACAAGTGAGAGCCTGATTTAGCACCCCAGAGTCCTTGCTCCCCGAACGCTGTGACAAAGTCAGCTTTTCTGCCTTGGATCCTACAGAATCCAAGTTCTGCCCATAGAGCCTTTTGTTGTGTGCACGTGTGCAAGTGTGTGAATGTGTATGGGTGGGTAAGAGAGAGTGTCTGTACGTGTACCTGGCCTCAAATACCCTGTAGGTATTTCAGGCCTCCTCTACAACCTACGGTGCTGCCCATTAAAGTAAGAGTAGATGCCACCAGCCATTGGTGGGTACTGTTGCAAATGTTTTGTGAAAGCATTTGGCTCCAGCCTGGCTCTCGGTCTGGGGGAGTCTGTTAGAGTATTCTTCGTGGGACTGAGAAAGCTGCGTGTCATAAAAACACAACAGGATTTTTTCCACATCATCTAGCGACCTGGGGTTTTTTTTTTTTTTCAGCTTTGAAAACTGTTGAGTAGTATAGAAAGCTCTGCTCTGGTATTTCTTCCTAGTAAATAAATCTGATTAAATGTTTTATGGGGCTGCATAGATGAAGACTCTCATTGCCTTTATGCAAAATTAGCTTAGCAAGGAAAATGACTGCATTGTTCCCAATGCAGGGCTCGCTTTGCATAACTTCCGAGCATGTACTGTGTCCAGTGGCATGGCAAGCCCACGAGCACTCACCTCAGGCTGACTTCCCATAAGTCTTTTTTTTTTTTAACAACATGTATCTCGGAATTGCAGCACTCCATTATGCTTGCGTAGCAACTCGCTGGTTAATGTGTAGCAAAATGCCGTGTGGTAACAAATGTTTTTTTGCTATTGTTGAGCTGGAATGTTAGTTCAGCTTCTAGATAAGTGTCTTGCGCAAGGCGTCCCGGTAGACCATGATTTCTGTGGCTTGTATGGTAGTTCTGTAGGTAACCGTGTTCTGCTCTTCCTCTCCCCTGTGCTTCCCTTCATCTTCCACATGAGTAAGGGGTGGGCTGACAGAAAGGCAGGAGCTGGCAGCCCTTTACATCCTGCAAAACACCAGCATGGGGTTCATATTGTGCCTGTTGCTAGTCAAGCATCTGTTGAAAACACTCTTTATTCTGGTTGTGTTGCTAGCAGAAACACTGTTAGATGCTTTATTTAATAGCTTTAAACCACAAGTGTTCTTTGGCTGGTTTTATGGATAAGACAATTTCTAAAAAAACAAAAAAAACCCAAAACCAAAAAAATCCAGTACTAAGTGAAGGATACCCCACAAAGGATTAAAGAATCCTCCTTTCCTGCTGCTGGGAATCCTAGCTGAGACTAGGTTAAGCGTTTGTATCTTTGAATCATTTTTAAAAGGTAACAGAGAAGAAAAAAACGCAGAAGGTTTTTCAGTATGAACATTTTCAACATTTGTAGCTCATTATTATTTCATTCAAGAATGGGAAGTTCAAATCTCTGAAAATCCTGTGAAGCATATGCTTCCCAGAGATTGTAAAGGGGAAATGGTGAAGAAAAAACCCCTTTAAGGGAAGAAGCTCCCAAACAGAGAAGAACCCAAACAGACGAACCCTACAGCAGTGCCTGTATGGTGTCTGGAAACTGCAGAGTAACCACACAGTGCAGATCTGGAGAGTTTTGCTTGGAGATTGCAGTATCCCAAAGAAAATTCCTAACTCCAATACATACACTCTAGAATGAGTAATGAAAGTCAGTGGTCCAGAGGCCATTTGCAGTGCAGCCTTCCATCACATGCTGTGGCTTTTCAACAGCTAACGGCGAGCTTTGAGCATCAGAGCCTCTCTCCTCTGGTTCTGTGCATGAAATATTATGACTTTGACTCGATAACTCTGTTCGTGCCTGTCTGTGCATTGGCTTCCCTTGGCTTCTACAATGGTGGGAGTTTCCAAAAGAGAGTTAAACGCCAGGGATGGGAGTATTGAGGTTATAGTGAAATGGCAGGATGGTGAAGCATCCAGGACAAGGATCTCTCCCAGGCCCTGTTCAGAGTGAGTTGGCTCCTGTGGCAGAGAATGCTCAGTGGGGATTAAGCCCTCAGGCTGTGACTTGGGCCGGTCTCTGTGACAGGAGGTGACCACTTTGAGGAGGGGCTCTTTGTGATAGTAACCAGCCATATGTAGTTGTAATGATAAGAAAGGGACCATCTTATTTTAGTCACTTTGCGACAAATACTACCACAATTCATTACTTTCCATCAGTGCCTCATCCTATGGAGGAATCACCACTGCCCATCTACATTGAGGAGGGGACAGAAGTCCCGATTGGTGAGTGCAGTTGGGATGGGATTTCTTTAAGGGGGGGTATTAAGGGTACTTGGGTTTTATATTCCTCACATTTGTCTGTACCCGTTTGTCATTGAAAATGGTAAGGTCTGTTGCAAATGTTTTGGGGATTTTACTTTATATTCTTCTTTATTTTATATTTAGAGCTCCTGAGAGTTGTTAAACAGTGCTAGCATTGGTTTTCAGCTAATCATAAATCAAAGTACATAACTGATGCAGTGACATTGAAAGCTTCTGTGCAGGATGTCTTAACACAAGGCTAAGGAACACCACAAGTATCACAAGAGGTAGCTCCCACTTTGGCCTTTGACCTCAATGTTGAGATACTCAGAATAATCTGAGGTCTGGGTCAGTGTTTTTGTTCCTGCTGACACTCTCATGCCCAGCACCCAACAGACGCACATTTTCCACACCACTGCATAGCCAGAAGAGAGGCAGAGAGGTTTGCCATGCACCTTGGAGGGCTGCACACCCCCAGCTCTGAGCTCTGGTGAGGATGTATTGTCACTACCTGGATTTATAGGTTGAGTGCCGTTTTGGGGTTTTTTTTTAAATAGAGAAGCAGTCTTGAAGATAGCCCATAAAAGAACGCAACTAAAAGATCAGTAAGTTGGACTGTGGTGATCTTTTTGGACAGTAGAAAGTTGTGATAACAAAATTTCCCAGACCTCCATCGTTATACAATCTGTTCTGGACTGCATACAGTAAGTGTGCCTTAGCTCTCACCTTGGGAATCTGCCTTGTTGAGCAGATGTGTGTCTTCAAACAACTTTTTCTTATTATATATCCTGAATTTTTCCATTCCTAAATTCAAGTAATTGCTTCTTGTCTTACTATCTTTTGAGCTAGATTAATTCCATTCCTCTACACACAGTACCTGGAAGGTATTTATAGCTGGATCTCAGCCCAGGAGTCTTCTCATTTATAGAACACATTAATTTTAGCTCTCTTACTCTCTCCTTAGATCACTTTTGTTGTCCTTATTTGTATTTCCTTTAATTTCTTTATCTCCTTTCTAACCTGTGGAGACTTGAACAACTCATAATTTGTTCACTGTGGCTGTTTTGACATAGCATTATGCTTTAGATTTCCAAATCACCCCTTCCCTTGTCCACATCCAGAAATAGCTTAGCCTTTGACCCTTCTGCATCACTCAAAAGCATCACACAGAGAAACTCTATTACTTGCCTAATCTTACCTGCAATCACCTTTAGGTTCTTCTTGGATTCATGGCTTTGCTAGCTGCTCCTCAGGCAATGTTACTGCTCTCCTGGGATGTTGGGCTTTGTACTTCCTAACACTAAATTCCCATCCCATTGCATGCCACTTATCTTATCCAGGAATATTTTGGACCAGTATGCCATTATTTATTTTAATGCCCTGGGATTTTATCATTGACATAGAAGTTATTACTGTTTTACCATATGAAGAGAAAAGTGGAAAAGTACTTAAAATTTTGATACCCATTACAGCTGTCTTTTGCATGTTAGCCCAGACTCCTTTAAAATTTTAATATTTTGATACCCATTACAGCTGTCTTTTGCATGTTAGCCCAGACTCCTTTCCCAGCTTCATCATTCTTATTTGTATATCTTCCCTGATTTTGCTTCCTCTAGTTAAAAAAGTTCCTAAGAACTGGCAGGTTTAACCTTCTCCTTGTCTTCATTTTGTACCTTTCCTCATTATACAATAAGAATACTGTTTCTGTTCCTCTTCCATGCATGGCATGATGTGGTGTTTCCCACAGCAGTTCATCTTTTCCTCACCTCTCCTGGGGTTGTAGTCAGCTGAATGTCTGCTGGACATTCGTCCTCTCTTGTAGAACTCTTAAGGTTCTGTCCTGGCCCCTGGGATTTCATCTTGTCTTTCCCACGGCTCTGAGGAAACCTGGACCACTGAGGTGGTGGCACCTGCACCCAAAAAAATACTGTAAGGCTGATGAGTCACAGAACTGACCAACCAACCAACCAAAAAAACCCCACCAAAGAGTGGGAAGCTTTTCCGAGGATGTTTGTTCGGTGCTGTTGAAGCAGGTTTGCTGGATCAGGCTCTGAAGTGCAGCACCAGCTGTGAAACAGCCAGACTGGGCTGGAGAGGGCACCGTGTTTACCTATTCTGAGTGTCTGGACTGTCAATACAGCAAGCTGTGGCTGAGGGGCAATGAGTGGAAAAAGTAAATGATGCAGAGATGAGGGCAAACCACAAGCTCTGAGTTTGGTATCTGAATGTCTGACGTGGGTTAGGGCTTTTAGATGCAGCATAAATCAAGGTAGGAAGCAGCTGCAAAATCCTGGTCTGGATCTGGGTCTTGGTATTGATCCTGCTTTCCACTGATCTCACCAGTGTGATCCACATCCAGAGTGCCCATTTGTACCTGTACAGACCAGAACAGGAATAAAATGAAGTCCTGTCTGCATTTACGCTGGAGAAAAATAGCACACAGTGCAGTTGTTAAAACATTTCATTCAGCACAACCATCATTTCCTTTTAAAAGGTTGTTTGGAGAACTTAGATTATTTCCTCATCTGAAACACATTTTGGCTGCTATATGGCATGCATACTATTCTGACCCAGGCCTGACTGGTGGTGGTAGATTGCTTTGTAGCTTCTGTATTTATTAAAAAAATAGAAAAATCAGTAGATTTTTTCAGAGTCTAAATTTAACAACGCTAATTATTTCAAGCAATTTTTAAAGGAACATAAATCTCACTTGTTTATTACAGCTGCTTCATGAAAACAGCAGCTACAAATAATACTCTATAATGAAAATCTAGCTAACACTGTTATGAATTAGCCAACAAGAGAATGAACGTTTGGGATCTGGACAAGGGCAGCATTTCCTTCTCTGGTAGGAGGGTCTTTGCATTCAGGACAAGGTGGCTATTACCTAAATGCTGGTTTTATCTTCTTGGGTGAAATGAAGACTTTGACATTTTTGCATAGATGAATATGACTTTTGATTGGAAAAAGGCCTGAGCTCTACTTAATTTTTATGGATTTTTGCCCTTCCTTGAATACATTCCTAGAGGAAGGTAGCTGAGTGAGATGCAACAAATATTTTAATAAATCAAAGATATTTATGAGGACATGGGGAATATATTGTGACCATTAGCAAAGCACCTATGGAGCAGTAACAAAAAAGTGCAGGTCAAATGCTGGGAGTCTTGGTTCAGGCACAATTTCAACTATCTCCCACTAAACTAAATAGTTGAGCAGATTCAAGGTGAGGAAATAGGCAGCAAATCCTTATTCCCCATCGCCGTTCGTGGTAAAATCACGGCCATATTCTTCCATCACTGTTGTGTTAAATGCTAAAGAAAACACCTGAGATGACACAGTCCAAATTTACATTTTGTAAAGCAAAAACACAGGGAAAAATATTTGTATTGGTAATCATTGCATTTGGTTCACACGGGAAGCCACCGAAGGAATAATTGCGTCCTTGGGGATCAGGAGCAGTGGAGCTTTAGGCTGAAGTGTTTATGTTTTGCCTTCCAAGTCACGTTTGAGATGTTAATATTGTTTGATACCTGTGAATTTAGCTCACAGACACAGGAATTCAGGATATAATTCTCAACTGATTTATTCCAGCATAGTTTTGTTGATTCCAGTAGCATTGCTATTGCTTTATCATGTAAAATATGGGAAAGGTCAGGCTCCCTTTTTCAGGAATCAGCCCTGCTGGCCTTCAACCCGTTGCACTTCTGCTGTAGCTCTGAGTCCCTACATGGACAAAATCTGAATTAGCCACTTCCATCTTTCTGATCCACTTTTGCTAATGAATAGCACTGGCTTCAGCATACTTTTGTCAAATGTACACAAGTGTTAAGTAGCCCTTACCTCTAAAGGATTCTTACCCCTGTGAAATCATCTGGGTATGGTGGAAAGCTCCATTACACTCTTGAAGGCATGTTTTCTTGATTGTACTCACAAGTCATGGTGCAGCCTGGGCTCATTTGGGGCGTCTTGATTAAAGGAGAAGAATTTTCTTGTAATTGCACACAGTTTCTTCTGCCACTACTCAGTCCCTGCTTGTAAGCATCTCTGATGTTTTCTTCGTGATAAAAATTGGATTTCTAGTCTACTGCTCTTGGGCAGACTCACTCAATGAGAGAAGCTTTGTTACTTTTTATGTTTCCTTTTATAAGAGAAAGTGCCCTCTTTCCAGCCCAAAGAATATTTGACACCCTACAGAGAGCTGGCTCTGTGTCTCTCTAGGAGATTGCCTTCCATTGCAAGAGAAGAGAACCTTTTTTGTTGCACGTGCTTCATGGTTTGCTCTTTCATGGGGAGCTGGCACACAGAAAGCTTGATTTTTGCCAGGTACTTAGTGCCTTCTGCAAGGTATTGAGTGCCCTCCTATCTTTGCAGCCAAAAAGGAGTTGATTGCTCTTGGCATCAGTCAAATCTGGACCCAGAAGACCACAGGTAGTATTTACCAATTATTTATGTGCTTTCGCATGCCAGAGTTTGTCTGAATTCATTTTCATTGCATACGAGAGATTTGAGGCGTTAATGACACTTGCCTGCCACTAAAAACACTTTTTAAAAATAATAATAATACAATAATAAGCATGACATTTATTGCATTGCCATGGGGAAATTAAAATCCCCCAAAATTAACTAGAGTCCAAGTAACTATTAGCTCTTCAGAGCTAATGTGTGAGTTATATACCCTGAATGAGCACCATATGCCAGTTCATTGTGGCACAGTGAGTCACAGGACACATTGTGGAAAGCAATAATTGCTTGGCATGCATTGAAGCACTCAGTAGGGCTTTTTGTTTGGTTGTCTTAAAGGAATATGTTTTAGTCTGACAATAAAATGGGTATTGTCTGATATGCTGCCACCAGGGACTGTTGCTTATTTTGTACTTAACCTGAAGCTTACCCATTTGTCACTCACCGCAGACCCCCTCAGTATCTTTTGCTTTCCAACTGCTTGTATTGTATGTGTGCAATACCAGAAGAGTGACGAGTGAGCCTTCCATTTGGTATCATCTTGTCATTCTGTATTAATTCTCCTCTCCCTTTTCCTCCTCATCTTCTTTCTTTGTCCGATAGGAACATTCAGATTGTTTGTATGGAATAAATGTTCATCCTGAGCAGAGTGAAGCAGTGGGACGAGTTGCACAGGGATTGTACGGGCTCCACTCTTGGCCAGAGCTTGACCAAATAAGGCCATCATCAAGCCAGTCAGATTTTGATATTGGCCCTTCTTTGAGCAGGAGGCTGGGCTATGTGACCTCCAGAAATCCCTTCTAACCTGAATTACTTTATGGTTCTGTTTACTACCCACTTCCTGTACTGATTCAGCCACAGTGCTGTGCCTGTCATTAACTCCTCACCCCCTGTCATTATCACTCTCATTCATACCTGCATAGAACAGGAGCGACCTCCTGAAGGTCAGTGAGGTGACAGAGGTTTTACTTACATGGGAGCAATATCAAGATGTAAATGGTGACCTCAGATGTGATTCATAGGTGAAATTCGGGTATCTCTGAAATTATTTGTAATTTATAACAGGATTTCACTTGAGTTCTCTTCAAATCTTCAGTAAGCTCCAATTGAAGTTATCAATTGAAGAGTTTAAAGCATAATTATATGAGGATAAGTATTTAAAAGTAAATATCACCTTTTTTTTTCCTTTTCAGTGACAAATCTCATTTCTAGCAGCCTTGAAGAGGGCTTTGGGGTGTTTAGGATTTAGTGAGTCACCACTTGGGGTATTTAGGATTTAGTGAGTCACCAACTGCCCTTTCTGGGCTGTTATGTGCTGGTTTCCTCATGCGGCCGTAACCACGTGAGGGAGTTAATGCTGCGCAGAGCATCTGCTCCTCAGCTCAGGGCCCTCCCAGCCCTGCAGCTGTCTGCCAGAAAGCTGGGACGTGCACAGGGGCATCTGCGAGCTCCATTGGATAGCAAATTTTCATGGTCAGCCCATATGTTGGCCAAAAAACGCCCTGTGTCAGAACAATGTTATTTTAATTGTGCTGAGAGAAAGCAAGATCACAGTCAGATTCACCATATCAGCCTAGGGGATTTTGAACAATGATGTAGCTACTCTAGGGCAAAAAAAATCCCCTTCAAAAACTCCCTTCGTGGGAAAAAGAAATGGGAATATTTCATAGGGTTTCTTTTTCAAGTCTGACAAGATAAGATGCTTTTTCTTCATCTGTCTGCTTTATCTACAAGAAGTATATTGCTTATGCAAACACCTGATTTCCCATCAGCTTCTATCAAAAGTAAAGTTTACAAATGGGGCTACCATAGTGGATTGAAGAAAGACTAATCATGAGCAACCAAAAGCTCTTGTTGTTCCCTTTTATACAAGGCAGGATTCTAAAATCAAGATTTAACAGGATAGACTTGCTTTCATTGCTGCTGTCCCTTCTCTGTAACCACATAAATACTCTCACCTCATACAGATCCTGCTCAAATGATGCAGAGTACTGCTCTTTCAAGTGTGAAAAGGTTTTTGTGCCAGCTAGAGATGATGCCTTTACCTGGGCTTAGAATTAAAAGCCAAACACGGTTAGAGGGAAAAAGGGATTTTACCTTGGTGTTTATTAAAGATCCTTTGTTCCAGGCAGGAGCACCCTGCAGAAGTGCCCGCCCGCGCCGGTGCACGGAACCCACACAAGACCCCCGTGATGGTTCTTGTGTACAATTACAGATCTTGCATATTAGCATATCTATCACGGGTTTCCCAAAGGGAGGCTCAGGAGAAGCCCCCTCGTAAGGAATGCCCCCCCCCACATGGGTCTATCTTAGTTTACAGGATGTGTTCTGGAGAGGACCTTGGCTCTGGGGCTCTCTGACACCCTAACTAGGATGTTTCCAACATGTTTAGTCTCTTGGCTTAATGGAACTTTGGGTCTAAGCTAGTTATCAAGCTTAGGGAATTACAAGTATGTGGGCTAAAAGCACTTGGGATACATAAAGCTGCATAAAAGTATACATGAAGGGGGAATATGAGAAAAGTATATGAAAAAGCAAAATCATCATTATGGCATCAGAGAGAATATATTAATGGAAGATACTGCTGCTCAGTAGGTTTGAAGTTCCCTTCTCCTCCGCTCTTTGTGCAGTACACAAGCAATAGGTTACAAGTCAAATTTCATTGACAGATAGTATCCAAATGTGGAACTTCAAGCAGTACATCTGACTTTGAATCACCTAGGTGATTTCTCCTTCTGTAAAGCTGTCACAAGTTCATGTAGCTCTTGTACAGATCACCTCCAAAAATTCAGACAAGTCAGCCAAAGGAAGTCTCTCACTTTCATTAGTTTGCATGAGAAGTGTTTTTGTTGCTATCTCAGCTGTTTGTCAGGTGCCGTTTGTTTATAATGGAACTTCAAACAATTTCCCACCTGGCCATTATTAACTTTTGCATAAGAAAACCAAGTAGTGAAAAATAATTGTAGTCATGATGAAGACAGCTTTAGATACTAAAATCATTGTGCCATATTGGTATCCAATTTAAGTGTATTTGCAAAGATGAAATTGCACTAAGAAAAATCCTCAGCTGGTAACAGGAGTAAGTTCAGTTTACAGTAGTCAGGCCAGGACTATAAAAGCAACCTGCAATGAAACCATCAGCTAACATTTGTTTGAAAAGATAAGAAGAGAGGGAGAAAAATACTCAGGCTGTTCACATATTGTCATGCTGTATTTGGGGAAGCTTACCTGCAAAAGCCAACAGAAAAGCAGGTAAACAGTACCTGTAGCCTGTGGGATTGACCATGGTATGAAGGTGGGACTGCAGATACTTGTGTCTTCTATTGGAGTCAGCCTTTGCTCTAATACAATTCCCTTTGGAGGCAGCAATTCGAGAGTGAATTCTGTGGGGCTTTTGTCCAAGGAGTGTGTGGGCCCAGGATTTTGTTCCTGCTTGGTGTGTGCTCTGCACTTTGCAGACCGTGGTATGCAGAAGTGGTTTATGTGTTAGTTTCCTTGGAAAAGTGAAGTATTTGTTCTGGCGCTGTTTGGTTTTCATATCTCTTGACATAAAAACGAGCACAGCTCTTGGTCTGTGAAAGCAAATGTCAGAGACCCGTGGCAAAACTGAACTGAAAATATACCTCTGGTTGGGAATCAGTCTGAATCACACAGTATTTAAAAGCACAGTGGTTTAGCACAGTGGTCAGTACCAAAGGTTCTATTTGCAACTCAGAACTTCAAAACAGATGGGCAGTGATCAAATTAGTGATTTATTTTGATCAAATAATGCCCCTTGCAAGGCCTGTAGGACATAGTGGTATTCCTTCTCAAATGCCCTCCAGGAGCACAAGTGAGTGGCTCAGGGAAACTGAGAGGACGGGGCTGCAGCTGGAGACAGAGCCAAGGCTGTTCTGGGATTAAACAAAACATGCCATTGTCCGGCCATGCAAGCCAGCACCTGGCACCAGCTGCAGGAGAGCAAATAAATATCATAGTGTCTACAGAGCTTCACTTTTTTGTGTGTGTGAAAGTCTATGTTTCACCAACCTGTTTTGCAAAGCTGTGCTCTCCCTGAGCTTGTTCATCAGCTTTGCCACTTCTTCTTTTTGCACATCTCCTGCCGACCCACCCGTGCTGCTGTGCTGCCGTGTCAGTGGTTTCAATTTCATTTCCTGTGCAAAACTTCAGACGCCTAAAGTTTTTGTTCCTTTTTTTTTTCTTTTTTTTTTGCTTGAAGGAAAGAATACAACAACAGTAAATTAAATCTCCGGGTGCTTAGGAAATTTCTTTGACTGAAGGCCTGTGAGCAGAGGCGCCCTAGCAGAGCACCCCAGTCACCTGACTACCCTGGTTCATCAGCAAAGGGTTGATACTCCACTTCTTAAAAGATTACAGCTCATTTCTGTCACTGAGTCGTATTTTTGCTGATATTTACTGCCAGCATGGAGGAGAAGTCAAGGCTAAAATCAAAAGTAGCTCACTCTCACCATTAAGTTTTAGTGCTCATGGCCCAGCCCTCAGGGCTTTGTAATCTGCTCAGATTTTATAGCCCTGTAATGGGACTAACACTGCGGATCGCGTGTGTGTAATAGCTGTTTTCCTGGTACAGGTTTGCTGGCTGCTCTCCACCCACGGTGCTGTGTTGCACAACTCTTCCTTCCATTAATGTATTCTAGAAAAAAAAAATATCAGGTGTTGGGCAGATGGGGCATGGGAACAAAGAAGAAAGGATTGTTCCCTTCCACTGATGGTGTGGGGATCTAGATTTCTGGGAATAAGGTACTGTATGACATGTTTGTACAGCTGGCACAGATGAGATGAAAATCTGTCCTCAGTTATTGTTTAAGATGAATGCATAGAGGCAGTAAAAACACAACTCCAGCTTTGTGTAGAGGTGGCCTAGACAGGTATGGCAACAGCTGATCAAAGCCATTGCTGGGTATCGAAGACTCTACTTGTTTTTCAAAAAATGTGTGATCTTACACATCCATCTGTTTTTACTAAGTTAGAAAACATAATGAAAAGGTACAGTACTCCTCAATTATGAGAAAGCCCTGAACATTGGCATTGGTAAACTCAGTTAATTTAAGGCTAAATTTAGAATTAGTGTGAAAGAAAAAACAGGTGAGGGTGAAATGATTTATCCCCAAGAAAAAATTACTTTGAAATAATGAATTCATATGTTTTATTGCACATTTGCCTCACTAAATGACTACTTAATTGTTTTTCTTCCCTGCACAGGAGCAATGGTCCATTTTTGTAGTGTGGAAATTGCTGTCTGACATTATCACGTGTTGCAAGTGCCTTGCAGAAGTGTCACATTGGATCAATACACTATTAATCACATGCAAAAAATTCAATAGGCACAGTGCACACCACTGACTGTTTGAGTTCATAAGCTTTGTGAGCTTTAGGGTGTTTGCCTTTTTTTATAGGAGGATGAAGGACATCCCTTAATTGATTTGATGTGGTTTGTTTGTGGCAATAGAACTTACTTAATTGACACTAGGATTTGATAGAGAGTTGCAATCCATTCAGAAGCAGACCTTCAGAATTGAAAGCAAAATACAACAATGCTTGTTCCCTTGGTCAAAAGGTGTATAACTTCAGGGTACAAGGAGGCTGAAGAGTTGAGGATGTGCACAGCTTGTTGAATCTTCTTCAACAATGCTCATCTTGCTGGCAAAGCCATCAGCTTGCTACACCACATGGATAGAATTCATTTTGTTGAGGGCCCTCTCATAAGGACAGAGGTGGTGCCACCCAGTAAAGTAATGGTTTTCTACTTTCACAGTGGGTGAGCTGGTAGAGCAGAGGGAGCAGGCAGGGATGGCAGTGGGAAGCTGGTGCTTCTCTCCAGCCTGTTGACAGTCAGGAGGCTGTGAGCTGGCACACCCAGAGGCATTTAATTGGATGAGCAGTTTCCCCTCAGTCCCTCTGCCTCTGCCAGCCCCTCGCTCCTTCCCCTTGGTTGTCTTTGCAAGAGCAACCCCTGGGCTTGCTTCTCTGAGGAGGGGACAGAGCAGGAGCACCATGGCTCTCCAGGCAGGACACTTGGTTTTGCACTGGGATGCAGGAGGCCCTGTGCCCACAGGGAGTTTCAGTAGGACAGAGTCATAACCAGTGTGACTCAGTGTGCCAGACCTCTACTTCACTGCTCATCTTTGCTTCAGCCCCTCTTTCGGGTCAGGGTCATGTTCCTTCTGAAATCCATTGGAATTTGTGGGTATTCATTTTCCTCCTTTCCACCCCACACAACAGAAAAGGAGTTTTTAATTTCCTCCTGTTCTGGGTTTAGTTGTAACTGCTTTGTTCTTTGACATAAATAAGTAGAACAAAATGAGCATCTAGAGTATTATGTGACTGCAGATTTTCTGTTGCTGAAATCTGAGCAAAGATGCAGGATTTTATAACAGCTCAGTGCTGTGACATGGTGCCTATTTGAAGCATTTGAAGAGCATGAATGGAAACAGCAGCAAGGGAAAAAAAAGCATGTAGGGAAAAAAGATACCTTTTGTCCAGACCACAACTGATGAAAAAGAAATTGCATTAAGCCCTGGGCTTTTCTTTCAGAGTAGGCTTCAGCTTTATAAAAAAGTTCATTTTCCTCCTAGAAAATTTTCAGTAGCAGATTTTCCAGTCAATCTTAGAAGACCAAAAAAGCATCACAGTGAAAGAAAAGGAAATTATGAAGAAGTGAGAAGGGAGATGGAGAAAGTTGGAGTGAAAACTGAGAAAGAAGAAATGGATTCTAGGGTTTAAATAACAACCTAAAAACAGGAAAAAGTGTACAGAAAAAAGAGGAGTCCATTAAAGACAGAACAGTGAGCTGTAGTTCAGGGAATTTTTAGAGGCACTTTTTAAGAGGAAGAGAGGCAGTGTGTGCAGTGAAGGGAGTGGTATTATTTTTCAGAAATTGTAGGTATCTTGTTCAATGAAGCAGAATGAACTTGGATATGAATTAGGGACAATAAGTGAAGTCAGGTGCTCTTTGGATACTGGTGGGGCCTTGAGGGCTGGCAGACATAAAGACTTTTTTTCCTCCAGATCAGAAAGACTTGCACTAAAGCCATGAGTTTGATCAAGGGGCTGTTTATTTTAATCATGTATCAATTGGCTTAACCACACTGCCCTGGGAGGGAGGGAGAGCTGTCAACATCAAGAAATACAGCTTTGAAAGTTCCAAGTAATCCTAGGAAATGAGCCAAACATAATAAATGCAGTTTTATTTGGGACCTGATCCTACTACTGTTGAAATCAATAGCAGTTTTTCCATTGCTCTCAATCAAAGTGGAAGCTGCTTATTTGAAGAGCAGCTCTGATCCAGCAATCGGAGCATCTAATTTTGAAATATTAATGAATGTGAATGAAAAATAATAATATTTTTTTAAAAGAGCCAACTCACAAACAGATTGGCAGTTCTAGGAAAGCTCAGTTTTTAAAGGAACGTTGACTTCAATTTGCAGGATACAAAATAAATGACAGAAAAAAAGGAGAGATGGCAATGTCTAAAGAGGCAGTGAGCTTAAACAGGGTTAGAAGAATTAATTATAATGTGGTAAACTGATGTCTTTCAAAAGTCATTGAGGCAAAAAAGGATGAGAGAGCACTGAGAAGCTCAAGATATACAGTCTGCACAGGCTGAACTTAGTAGAGAAGAGTCCTTGAAAGCAGAAGTAATGATGATACAGATCATAGTGCAAAAATAGTCCATAAAATCAGTGGTACAGCCATACAGTCATTCTTCAAGCAGCATTCCCATCAAGGTCGAAGACATTCTGGATGTGTACTTTGCTTTTAGTTTTCTAGCAGAAAGAGAAGCTAGGAAAAACCACGTTCAGTTACCATTCTAGTCAACAATTCAGCATGTTGGATCTTTAATCAAAGTTTATGTGCATTGACCAAAAAGGAAGTATCTGCTCTGCTGTGGTTTCTGGTGTTCAGATGCAAGACAGGGCATGCATTTTAGCATGTGTAGATGTTTACAAACACATATCTGTGTGTACAGGCAGACTTTGATTTTCCTATTTCCATCAGCATTTGGAAAAATACTGTTTGAAAGATTTGATTTTTAGTGACTATTAAAGGAGGTGGCATCCATGATGGACTTGTCCTCAAGACTCCTCCTGGAAAGTTTTGCTGAGCATTGGTCGCTTGTCTTCGGCTGTAAGAAGCTTGAAGCGGATCATTACTGTAATCCCAAAGCAAAAACTGAACACAGTGTATTTTCAGATGTGTAATCCATGGGTTGTCTGTCAAAAAAAGTCAGTGGTTCAGCAGTACTGGGAGTTGTGTCTGTTCTGAGAACCAGCAGGTCCTGGCTGTGCTGGCAGCCTTCCCTCACGGGCATCGCTCACTGTCTGCCCCCTCTGTGCAGCGCCTCCCCCCTCCTCTACCCCTCTTTTTTTTGCATGTTATGAGGGATTACATTTCAATGCCTGTATTTTTTTAAAGGGTATGGGTTATCTGAGGTGCAGGCTCTGCATGTGAAGATCTGATAGCTGTAGCCCAGGGGATGGCCCAAGCTGAGCTGGCTGTGAAGGTTCTCCTCTTATGGTTGGTCCTATGGTATTTTCACCTGTGCATCAAAGACTGATCAGTTACAGGAGGCAGCAAGAGAGCCTGGGTTTTATTGCAGGGTATTTCACCTGAGGAAATTTGTTCAAAGCACAGACACATGACTCTCCTGTGGAAGGGCCTCCTGGCCACACCAGCGAGCAGATACTTGAGAAGTGCAAAGTGCTCATGCTTGATCCCTTGTTCTATTTTTCCATGTTTTACCAGCACTGATTTGATAATTGATTACTCCATCCTCAGTTAATGAGAGTTTGTACCAGTGTATGTGAGAGAAGTTCTGGGCCTGGCCCAGTCTGGATTTTTTCTCCCCTTGCTTTCGCATCAGGCTCTTGCAGTGTGACTGGGCTCAGCCTAGGGGCACACCATAAATAGCAGGCTTGACTGCTGCTTTTTATTTATCCATATTGAGCTCATCAGATGAAGCCAAAGCTTCCTGGGGCCATCTGAAGCTTCCTGTAGGGGGTACTCTCACAGTCAGATGTGGCTCCTGGAAGGCAGACGTGTGTCTCCGGGAGGCAGACATATGCCTCAGACTTGGATTGCTCCTTTTGGACTATGTGGTTGTCAGAGCATTTTTTCACAATATATTTCTTTGGGGGAATCTGATGGACTTAGATCTCGGATACCATCCCCACTAAGTGATACAGTAAAAATAACCTATTATTCTCTGCTTCTGACCTGGGCGGTGACAACATATTGTTTCAGCATCTCTGTCAGACTATTTCCCTTAAGAGCCATTTTAGCCTCACCCAGTGGGACACAGCTAAAGGAAATGAAACTCCAACCCCATTAAGGAAAAAGACAATGCCTTTCACTAAACAAACTTACTTTTCTTGGCTTTTCTTCGCCAGGGAGAATCGCCCGTACCCCCCACCCTTGCAGCCTTTGTAGACAGTTCCTGTAATTGGGAATGGCTGGGTGGACACCAATGGTTGGCAGCAAAGGGGAATAAATCCGACATCCCATGAACGTGACATGGGCTGGGACCACAGTCCCAGGTGGCCTCTTAGAGACAGTTCCTGTGGTACTGATGGACCGTACGTGCCTGCCAGCCACAGCTGCCGGTCCTCCAGACACAATCGGGGTTTTAGCAGGTCTATACACAATAAAGCCGGGCTGTTACTAATTTTGTGCAAGCCTTGGATAGGTATTGTGCCCTACTGTTGAGAGCTGGTGACTTGCGCCAAAGTTGTGGTGGCTCATCTCCTGCCACCCATACAGTGGAACGACCCCAAAAGCAAGCATGACCTTGAGGGTTCATGGACTAAGGGAGAGATCACGATCCGTCATCACACTCCAGCTAAGGCTGAAGCAAAATTTACGCTTACTAATTAGGTTTTCAAGCACAGCCGTTAATTTGGGGTATCTTGAGACAAATTAGGAATCCCTTTTTACAATGCAGTTCCACTCAGTTACAAGGAAAGAGTCTCAAAAGGCGCCGTTTCACATTTTGTGTGCGCGTAATTGGGACAAACCACAGGGTGATCACCTTGTCCCAGGGAGAGTCAGGGTTTACAGAATGCAATCAACTGGTCAGCCTTGCAGACTCTGGGTAGAGCTGACTAACACCTGGGTCAAAGTAAATCCACAGGCAAGAGGATTAGAGCTGGCAGAAAAATAAAGAACTCTGTGTCACAAGATAAAAGTAGATTGCAAAAATTACAATCCTGAAAAGTTTTTAATCTTAGAGGTGGCTAATGCTGCAGGTCTCCTTAGGTTTTTTTTACATAAGGGGAGCCTGTGTTCCCAGTGTTCTGTTTCGGGGTATTTCCAGTATAAGTCTCCACGGGAAGCAGTTAAGCTCCTATTTCAAACCTAATCCTGCAGGGATCTATAAATCTATATATCTCTGTGCCCTCTTAAGCAGGTTTATGGCTGTCCCACCAGTTCACCAAAAAATTGCGTGAAAAATAAAAGCATACCCTAAACAGCATACCCTAGGTCTGAGCCTCTCTCTTTTGCACACCTTCTCCCTCTGTTGATGAGTGTTTCAATAACCCCTGTGAAGAACAGCTTCCATGAGACGATCCAAATGCCCTCCATTCCTCAGCCCAGAATAGCCTGTTGCCTGATGGTTATGACATGCTCCTGCAAGATGAAAGATAGGGATTCAAGGAGCACAAAGAGCAAAAGAAAGCAAAAATGAGCTTTCTCCATACCTGGTAGTTGTTGCAGTGAGAGCAGGACATCAACCTTTGAAGAAAAGCAGTTGCATCCCCTTTTTTTTTTCTCCCTCAAGAGAGGGCTCCAGGGGTTTATGCAGGATGGTGCCTGTTTGGGGCTTGGTGTGAGATGCAGGTGTCTCAGGGATGTTACGACTGCTGTGAATCCCTTTTAGAGGCACCTACATTAATCTCCATTCATGATACTCAACTCAAGTTAGCTACTGGGAATTAAACCCAAAAGCAACTAAGTGCCTGAAGACTGTTACAGAGCTGGCCCTACCATTTTTATTCTGTTACTGCTTTATCTCATACCATGTCTCTAACAGTGACCAACAGGAGATATTTGAGTGGAATATGTCCTGCCTTCATCCCCTGCAGTGGTGATGGTCCATCACCCTGTGATTCACTTTCTACTTCTGTGAGCTCTCTCTGCTGTTGATCACGAGGTATTACAGTGCTCGTGTCACCCAGTGCACTCACCAGTGGCCTTGTTTAAAAACCAGTAGAAAGTCATAATGATTAACACTGTGGAGACTAAAGTCCCTCTTTAGATCATGGCCTGATAGGCAGCTGCTGTCGCAGTGCCTGCTTTGCAAAGGCCACCAATGTGCCAGCGGGGTGAGCGTGGAGCTGCTGTGGCTTGTGGCAGTGTTAGCCCTCTGAAACTTTCCGTGGTGAATGGAAAGCATTACAGGCACAATGATGCATATCTATCTCAAAATCATGTTCAGATTAAAAACTTCCTGCACAGCTAATGTCAGCTCAGTCTTCGGGTCACTGCCACGAGCTCGATCAGGTTAGAGATCAAAACCAGTTTGCAGGTACAGGGGAGGCTGGCAGCTATCAAAGAGGATAATCTGCATAAGATTTTCTTATGACTGCACTCATAATGACATATATAAGCAGCGAGTGGTTGTGGCCTGGAACAAACTTGCTGGTTTGCCTGGTTCTGGTGAAAATTTCAGTGTCAACACACTACGCAAAAACAACTGGTCAGATGCAGCTGAAGTCACTTGAGTTATGTGGGGAATGAATTGGCCACATATGCCTGACATCTCAGTTAACATAAAAGCTTTGAGTTACTCCTAAATTATTTTCATTAGAAAATCTTGGTTAAAAAGGCACTTCTTAGAGTAATTCTTTTTGTTATTATTTTTGAATGTCTATGATTCTGATAATAAATTATATGTATAAATTATTAAACCAGCTATGATTTAATATGACTCATGCCACTGACTTTTTAATTAACTAAGGAGACATCATTCTCAGCAAACTGTTTCATTGCATGGGTGTGTATTTCACAATAATTGAATATAAAGGCTTATTTTTGTCCCTTTATTGATGTCAAGGGAAAGCAGTGCAGTTATGAAAATGGAATAAACTGAAAAGATTCCTTCAGTTCATGCAGGTTGATTAGAACAAATGACTTTCCATTGCAGTTTTTATGAATGTATAGTTTTCTGAAAGGTTTATAGTACTTCAGGGAATAAAAATTGCAGGCAATAAATAATATAGGATCGCTGAAGTTATTGGGAAGTAGAAGAATGGGTTTTATCTGGAAAGGTGAGATTTACTATTCTGTATTTCACATAAATGTTTTAGAAGGAACCAGATGCAGTGATTTGTACTTTGTTTTGGGCATGGAAGCAGCGTTAGACACTTGCCCAGGAGCACCACGTGCAGGAGCCAGCACGGGGAGCGCTCCTGGGGCACCCCTTCCCTGCAGGCAGCAGGTCAGCAGCGAGCAGTGCCAGAGCTTCACAGTGCTCTGCACTGCTCTGGCTGCAGAGAGGTGACCACGCAGGCAGGGGGACTTTGCCTCTCCTGGCCAGTGAAGTCATCAGATGTATTCTCCTATCTCAGCTTAATAAACAGCACTGTTCTGTGTGGAATGAGTTTGGCTAAACAGTTCTTGCAGTGTTAGAGGGCTCAGCAGGAAAAGACTCTTTAATAAACGCATCTTTTCTTTTCTTTTTCTGTGTAGAAAGCAGAAATATGGCAACAAAGGAAAAGCTTCAGTGCTTGAAAGATTTCCACAAGGACATCCTCAAACCTTCCCCCGGCAAGAGCCCGGGGACACGGCCTGAGGATGAGGCCGAGGGAAAGCCACCTCAGCGGGAGAAGTGGGCGAGCAAGATCGACTTCCTGCTGTCCGTGGCGGGAGGATTCATCGGCTTAGGCAACGTCTGGCGGTTCCCGTATCTCTGCTACAAAAATGGCGGAGGTGAGCTTTTGTTCCCTGCTCAGGAATCAGTCTGTCCTACGCTCACTGTTTTTAAAAAGAGAGCCTGACATAAAAGTGAAAAAGCATAAAAGAAAGGAGAGCAGTAATCAGCTAAATATGTGTCTTAACTTTGCTGTGGGCATGCACTCATTTTCTCTTGGCTTCCCCTGCAGAAAAACCCACCTGGTGTCAAGTAAGTGGCACAGGGAATCGTTTACAGATGGATCAGCCTCAGTGATTCTTGTAGTTTTCATGATTATCTGTCACACAGATGTTTCAGCTTGTATTTGCTCACTTGCAGCCAGCCATGCAGCCTTACCTGCCTTTCTCTTCCTGCTTGAGAAGTGGGGAAGGCTCCCCACAAATGGTTAACTAATTAGCAATAATGATAATGATGATGATGATGATAATAATGATAATAATAATAATAATATAGTTTTTTAAAAGATTGTTCATACATGTGTTTTCTGCCTCCCTCACCAGTCTTCAGGAGAGATTGTTTCATCACTGAATAGTTTTTATTAAAACTTTATTAGGGAAAAAATCCAGCAATTTCAAATGTTGGGCTGTTGAACCTTTCCTGCTCTTTTACTTCTGCTACAACTGAGTCTGAGTTTTAACTAAAAGATATGCTATTAATATAGACCATTAGGATTTCAGACCAGGGGATTTCAGAATAAGAGCAGTCTGAGCCATGTGAAAGTATTGTGTGCCTAACAATCTGCCATTATTATTTGAGATATTCACTTTCAAGAGGTAAGAAAATGCCCTTTCCAGCCTATACTCATCCTTTTTGCAGAAAAAATGAGCAAAAATACCCCAGAATAAGATTATTGCATAGTGATATTGAAGTATCAAATATCTTTCTTTGTTTATATGTGCCTGTTGCCACTTTTTTGATGATCTTGCGCAAGTTCATTCATTTCATCTCATTATGTACTGTTGTATTTTCTCAACAGGTGCATTTCTTATACCTTATTTCATTTTCCTGTTTGGGGGAGGTCTTCCCGTGTTTTTCCTGGAGGTGGTGCTAGGACAGTATACCTCCGAAGGTGGAATTACATGCTGGGAAAAGATCTGCCCTATTTTCACTGGTTAGTACATCTTGTTGTGCTTTACTGCTCAAACACCCCTCTGTAAACCATTTGTAGCAGCACCATTCCCCTCATGTCCATTAACTCAGCTATTTACTCTGGTAATTAAGGGTATGATATTGGTTCCTGGAAAGGTAGAAGTCAGAGAGTCTGAAGGACAAAGTGAGGTATTGATTTTGATGCTATCAGCTTGTTAACTGGCAAAACTGCCAATAACCAAGAAAGAAATTGCATATTATGCCTCTTAAGGCAATTGCACATTTTGTTTACAGGTATCAGAGAAAGTGTTGTTTTGGAAGGCTAGATGGCATTAATGAAACCATCTTTGAAATGTTATTTTGGTCTGGAAATCAAAATCCGTCTTCCATGTGAAAGTTTACCATTGGTATCATCTGTCTGCTGCTGATACAGTCAAAACTTGGACAGCATTTTTTGGTGGGATTCAGGAACAGGGCTTTGGTCATAATTGAGCAGGTCCTGGCAAATGTTGGTCTGATATTGTCAAAGGGCCTTTGCCTGCTCAGTGCACACAGGAACAGTGTGAAGGCTGCTCTGGAAGTTAACTAGAAGGGAAAATGAAGGGCATGTTAGAAAAATGGCAGAGGATGCCTGTCTTGTGTGTAGATTGCCCTTTCCAGCCAGAGGGCACAGGCAGAATCATTTGAAATAACTACACTAACCGTGTAGTCCTGCTCAAATCCCATTTGAAAGAGTGGGCACTTCACACTGGCATGTCTCTAGCTCTGCCACTGTTGCTGTTCCAGGCATCTCTGTCCCCTGATGTCACCCCAGGCAGAAGTGGGGGTTTTCTCTGAGGCTCACCCTCCCACCTAGTACTGAAAATGCTGCTGAAGCTGATGTAATTGTGCTGCTTTAGCTTAATTTTCTTCCTCCTCCTCCCACTTTTGTGAAAACTTTTCTTTTTTTGAGGAGGAGGAGGAGGAGGAGGAGGAACAAGGAATGTTCCTTGCTTAAATAGCAATCTCCCAGGCATCCATAAAGAGAAAGTGTAGCTAATATGACTAGCTGTATATGCTGAAAGAAATGCAGATGTACAGAATAAATAGCACTTGCTCTGCTTGTTTCCATCGGACATGAAAATAATCTCTGGTGATAAAGACTCCTGCTGCAACAAGGTTTTAAACTGTAAAATATGAGGCAGGTATCCCAAGTGCTGGAATATCCATCAGAGTGATGTTAAAGGGAGCCCCATAGGTTCCTATAAGAGACAGCTATAAATTTTTAAAGGAAGTATTTTTATTTTTCCTGTGGTTCGTAACTGGCAAACTGTGTAAGCAGAGGTTGATCCAGGTAACCATAAGATCCACAAATACCATGCTTCCTTTGCACAAGTGAAATTGAGGCAGAAACAACCACTTTCACATTGACTTCTTTTTAACTCATTCAAGAAACGTCTTTTTTTTCCCACGCAGACTGAGCCCAGCCAGTTGATAACTGAGTGGTGCAGGTGCTGTCCAGCTGAGCTGCTGCCAGGAAAGTTGGCTTGGGGGACAGTGTGGCAAGAATGAGGTTGCCCACATAGGTACCTAAGAAGTGAGATGCTGCAGCAAACAAGCAAAGCCTGATGCCTTGACTTCCCTCTGCTAAAACTTGAAATAGCTGGGTTAGTGTTAAATTGGGTAGATTCCAGCAGTCCTCCCCTCAGTGTCAGCAAACCATAGCTAGAAAGTCAGCCCTGAGTGCCAGAGATGGTGGCAGGTCTGTGCTTATTTGTGGTTGAGCTTAGTTTCCATCAGCAGCAGGGCAGGGCAGGATACAAGCCCAAAGTGCAGTGGGAACAGCGCCAGCCCCAGGAGATACCGAGGTGCAGCAGCTGTCACATCTGCACGTTTCTCTTTTCTCTCCCCTTCTTTCCAGGAATTGGTTATGCTTCCATAGTGATTGTGTCCCTTCTGAATGTGTACTACATCGTGATCCTGGCCTGGGGACTCTACTACCTGTTCCAGTCGTTCCAGAGCGTCCTGCCATGGGCACACTGCCACCAGAAGTGGAACACGCCGACCTGCGTGGAAGACACTCTCAGGAAGAATAAAACGCTTTGGATATCGCTGAATGCCACTAACTTCACCTCTCCTGTCACAGAGTTTTGGGAGTAAGTACCCCCTCTTCACGGTGTCTTCAGGGAGCTTTTGGTGGCATGCCAGAGGTCAGTCCTGAGATTATATGGAAGCCCAGTGGGGAGTGTTAGATAGGAAAAGAAAATTGCTCTGGGTGTCAGTTTTTTGACCAGCGTTTGCTACTGGTTCTCACCTATCTTGAGACAGACTGGTAAGTCTGGGAGTGGTGGAGGCAGGTGATAGATGTGTAAGTGTATTTATCCCAGACCATACAGGGAGCTTTAAAAGCCCAGTACAGCTTCTTCTTTGGAAGAAAACTTATTTCCTTCTTGGCTGGATTCTCTGAGTGTGGCAGGAGAACACAAACAAGTCACTGTAGATGCCCTGATAGCAGGGATTTACAGTGGAAACAGTGACAAATCATCACCTTTGTGGTTGCCTCTTCCCCAGCTGTTAGCATTTGCAGTACACTTTGTGAAGCTATAACACATCTCTCTTCAGTCTGACAATAGTGTAAGGCTTTGACCTCAGTAATAAATCTGACAGAGGTGGTGAACGTTGTCCTGTATTCTAGATTTCTCAGGTCATCTCTGTTACAACGTTTTCCTCTGCAGTCTCTGAGGAGACTGTTTTGCCAGATGCCTGAATTTCATCAGTCATAAGCTTCTTATTCTCATTTCTCTGTTATTTTTCAAGTTTTAAATCATATTGCATAACGTGATCTCTGAACAGGCACGACCTCAAAATTCTGTGTGTTTATATAAGTGTCAAAACATAGCAGCAGAGGAAGACACCTGTAGGGAAACTTAAATCCAAAGTATCTTCAAATAGTTTATTAATAATTTTTTTGCTTGCTTGCTTGCTTAGATAGTCACTTATGGGTGGAATCAGTTTCTGACCCAGCTTGGCTTTTTCAGCATGTTTAAAGTGCAGTTTCATCTCTGATCAACTTGTACCTACTTCTCTGTTTTTAAAAATAAGCATCAGCCAAAGCCCCAGCAGGAATCATGTTCATGCTGAAGATGTTTGGCATGCATTAAGTTTAGAAAAAAATAGTCTTAGGAACTGTGCTAAAATTTGTAACACGAGAGATAAAATATAAAGGGGCAGATTGAATCTTGGATTGGTAATTTGTCAAAAGGCTCTGGTGGCTGGTGTGAGGGACTGGGTGCAGGCTCTGAGAGCAGCGTTTTCATCATGAGCTCTGTGTTTCCATGCTGAGGGGCAGCTCACTTTCCCAGGTCACTTCCTCCCTTGTAAATATGGAGGAAGTTGGAAAACGATTGTTAAATGGCACCTTTGGATATTTTGGGGGAACTGAGAGGCAAGTTGCAGTAGAAGAGGAAGAACCTCTCACTCCTTTGGACTCTCCGACAGTAACTTCGGGCTGAAGGCCCTGAATCCAAATGAGTGGCTGGTTTGGTAATGTGTTCCAAGGTCTTCTCAAGGCCTCCCAAGGAAGCAGAGGTCCACAATGCTGCTTCTGACACAGTTGCTCCCCCAGACTCCCAGAGCACTGTGCTCATCGTTGCTTTTGTGCAGTAATTTTGCTGACAGTCCCCTTGTACCTGGGGGCAGCTGTGAGCTTGGCAGCTCCTGATGTGGCCATGGAATTGTCCTGCTGCTCTGGAAGCTCCTACTCCCATACTGCACAGATTGGGGGGCCAAATTGTCTCCCTGGGGGCCTCAGGCAGCATGTTCACTTCAGGAGACTGAAGGCACCAGAACAAAAATGAAAAGGGCTGGGAGCTGGGAAAGGGGTTGTAAAAGAAGGAGGGCTCCAGCACGCTGGGGAACAGCAGAGCTCTCTGTGGGTAACAGCACAGCAGGTGTGTGATAAAGAGTGTTATGGCAGGGCAGCCAAGGGTAAGGGGAATGATGTCCCCATGGGAGAACATTAGTGATGGAGCTTTCTGTTAACTTCCCTCTAAGGGAAACCAAGTCAGAAGACTCCTCTGCAAGCTGAGCCAAATTGTCCTGTAGATGTAGTCAGGCTGGAGGAGCCTGAGGCTGGACAACAAATCCTTGATCCTCACACACTTTGCTGTCCTCAGCTGAGCCCTCACTGTGTCTGCAGCAGTCGGAGCAAAGGTTGCTCAGCGATTCGTGCTTCTGGAGTAGCTGTCCCTGCACTTTACAGCCACTTTAGCTTGTGTCCTCAACAGTTTTAGACACCGTAAGCTGAACTCTTCCCTGGAGTCTTGCTAGGGAGGAGTTTGGCTTTGTAATCCTTCTAGGACAGACATACTGCTCATAATTCACTGTTTCATCATGGTCAAAACTGCCCTTAGCTGAGCAAGCTGCCTCCAGGAGTCATGACACTTAGAGGAGTATTAAAAATAGCTGCTGCCTCTGCATAAATAACTATTGATGTCTTAAAGTAAGAGCAGAGATCATGCAGCACTGTTGTAATTAAAGTAGCATAGCTTCCACATGCTGCAAGCACTGAATATCCCCTTTCTTTTTTCTCAGCCATGCTACTGTTCTTTACAATTCTGAAATTAAAAATAGTTTGAAGAACTTTCAGGTACCATGCTGCCATAGACAATACTGGCTGCCAGCCAGCCAGCTACTGACATTGAAAGGACAGGTAAATAATTAGTCTTCAACTGAAGATATCCATCTGCTTTGTGGCACAATTAATTCCAGTTTAATTCAGAGGTTTGTGAGTATTTGGTTTCTGAAACCCAATGCCATTTTTATTGTGGGACATTTATATAGTGTCCTCATCAGTACTGCCTTATAAAACTAGTGCTGCCCAGGTATAATTGACCACATAGATGCATTATCCTCTTCACGTTGAACTTCTCAGCCTGGCTGGCTGTATAGTGCAGCCTGACATTTCAGTTCATTTGAATTAATGTTTCGTGCAAATCACATGCTTGCTTGAGCAGCAGTAAAAGGGGGTTAAGAAAATCAGGCTTTATATCAGGAGACTTACCTCTTGGTATCACATGCTTCAGGTCTTATTTCTGAAGATTTTATTTTGAAGTTCAAAACCTAAAAGGCTTACACACATTTTAATACATGAGGGATAAGTGTAATAGGGTAATTATGGCTGAACAAAACCTCTGATTGTCTGGTGCTGGACAAGTGTTTATAAATATTTGGTAATCAGCAGACTTTATTCGTCCAAATCCCAAGAAAGACCATCACATGCTAATGGCATGTAATCCTAACGGGAGCAACACAAAAAACTAAACAAAATCTAGAGCAGCTGTCTCTGTCTTTAAGAGCAAACTTGAGAGTTTTTAAAATTGTTTCATATTCTCCTTTTAATATTCTTCTGTACAACCTCTTCAGTGTTAATTATTCTTGTCCATCCAACATGAAAGGGTGCTTCACCTTTCCTGGTTTGAAAGGTCCTGTCTGCATTCACTTGATTTATGAGCTGGAATATCCCCTAAGGATTGCATAACTCTCTTCATTTTATTTTTGTTTATGTTGTAGAGCCAGTTACAGCTCCTGTTACATTTCCATATTGCACACACTAGAACATATTAGTGTTCAAGGGTCAAGAACTCCTGTTTATAACAAACTCAGCCCCAGCCTGTTGTCCCATTGATTATGTATGAGTGACAGTTAATGACAGCATCAGACTATAAATCTGAATGAGTAACAACTCCGTGTGTGAGTGGTGTGAAGGTAGCTGAGTGGGCTTGGCTGAATCTCAGTAGCATGGGGGTTATGTAACAAAACTGAAGAGTTATCAGCACAGCCCAGCTCATGCTCCTTCCTGAACCTGAATTTACAGGATCACAAATCCACGTTGAGTGCTTCTGCAAAAGTATGTAGGGCTAGAAGTCATAAAACAATCGTAATGCTGAAGCTCCCCTAGTAATTCTGAGCGTATTCCTTGAGGAAGTCAGTCTTTGTGAGATGGGATGGGATAAGCAACAAAAGCACAGAAAAGCAAGATATCTGGCTCTCAGTCGCCCACTGGGGTGTCCTCCAAAAAATCTTGAAAGAACTGCTGGGGCAAACTCTAGGAGAGGTGACCACTTCCTTTTAATTCCACAGTAAAAGGCAAAGAAGTCGTAGCTGAATGCATTAATAAAGGTCCCTATTCTAAAAGGCATTTGCAGTTAATTATTCACTGTTTCCCGAGAGCCAACTCTATAGATTGCCTTTTTAATATGAACTGCCCCTTTGATTGGAAAATTGCCATTTATTTTTTAAAAAGGCATAGAAGGTTGCAGCTGAACTTTGTCATCTTATAAATGTATTTTCTTCTTTTGTATATGCACAGCAGGTTTTTCCTTTGTTTCTTTAGGCTCAGGTGAAGCAGGACTGCAACTTTATGCCAAATATTCATTACTGAGGGGTTCTCATAACTATTGAATAGCTGTGCTGATTAGGGCAGACTTACCCTGTCTGGTGCCATTAGTCCTTTTCCATAACAAAATACACACATGTTCAGAGAGAATAAAGCATTTGATGTGAGAGCACAGTCACACAGGTAATCCAAGTGAGTTTGGCAAAGAGAGATGCAAAAACAGATGGGCGAGGATTTGAGTCCCATTAAACTGGTCAATCCAGGGCTTTTTCCAAAAACTAATTGCAGATTTTCCATCAGTGATTTCATTCACTATTATTTCCATGGTAACAGGAAAAAAAAAAAAATCATTAGTTTGGGGGAAAACCAAACCACCATGGTCTGTCTTGTACTGGATCCCCACGCAAAGCTGTGCATGCCACACACATGGGCCTGACCCAGTACAGCACCCAGACTGCTCTGGGCTCTGCTCTCCATGGCTCTGGTGAATGAAAGTGCCTGACTTTTACAGCTGTCTGAAAGTAAAATTTAACTAATAATTAATAAAGAAATCTATTAGGTAGCAAGTTCACTTCTGTAGTCTTGGGGCAAAGCATTTCTGTGGTAATTAAGGTCAAAAATTTTCCTTGACTAAAAAAAAACCTTGCAGAAACTCTTCAGAGTTTACTGGGTTCATTTGCAGAGGAGTTTTAGCTCAGTGGACAGTAAGAAACTGTTTGTTCTTTTACATATTTGACAAATGAAGTGTTGAGTATGACAAGGCTGTGCAGTGTGTGAGGACAGTGTATGTTGCATGAAATTATTTGAAAAATGGTTTAAATTAAGTATTTAATAGTAAGCCATGGGAATTAAAAGAGAGAAGCCTTAATGAATATTTTCCCTCTGGATCAGAGTCTTTTAATGGTCAGGTGTTGCTCCCTTAAAACAGAGCTCAGGAATTACTTTTTATCTATTAAGCTAAGTGAGGGAATAAAGTTTCCCAAATAATCTGGTGTTAGCTAAATGAGACCCCGGTGCTGGGGGTGCTGAGGGCAGGCAGCAGCACCCAAGCAGTGTTTGTTTGGGGGATGCCAAAGCGAGAAGAGATAATGGCTCCAGCCTCCACCCTGCAAAGCTGCATGGCCTGACACTTCCCTGCACTGCTTTTTCACTTTCCTCCTCATGGCAGCCTTGCTAATGAACTGAAAAGGAGCAGAAACGTGGATACAGGTCAGCTGCAAGTGTCCATGATGGAGACATGGTGTGTAGTACTGCCAGGCAGCTTCACTGGGGCAAGTTGGTCCTCAATCTTCAAGAAAGCAAATACTCTTTTATCTCATACTGGGGTGGTCATAGGCTGCTAAAAAGAGCTTAAATTTTGAAAATGTTGTGCAGGATATTGAATTAAGGAGTCCTACAGACCTAGGGGAGATGTAGGGTTGCAAAGCACAGCTTTGGTCACATAAGCCACTGACTTAGCAAGTGTTTTGAGAGCAGAGATCTATCTGTCTGTGCATCAGCTGCCCTGCACACCATCGTGTATTCTTAGCCATCACAATCAGATTCTGCATCAACTGAGCTCCTGCATCTCTCTTGTTTTGTTTCCTTTCGAATATTCAGGCGCAATGTGCTGAGCTTGTCCTCGGGAATTGAAGACATTGGTATTATCAAGTGGGATCTAGCACTGTGTCTCCTCCTTGTCTGGGTGATATGTTTCTTCTGCATTTGGAAAGGAGTCAAATCCACTGGGAAGGTAAGTGCTCTTTTACCCATTCTAAAATCATTGCAGTTAGAGATGTCAGGAATACTAAGTAATGCTGCTCTTGAAGATATTCACAATTTCCTGGAAAAACTGTGTTTTTCCATTGAGTAAGAGAAGAATTCATACTCAACTGAGTTTTGAAGGTCATTACCAACATCCAAAATGCCTGTGAGTCAAGTAGCCATTACTGGAAGGGCATCAAGAAGCAGATACAAGCACAGATTGAGCCTTAGGCTCTCAGATGATGACCACCCCACTGATGTCATGAGAGTGGAAGGTCTCAGGCTTGTGGTGGGTGGTGCTCTGCACTGTGTGTCTGTGTTCCCACTCCAGTCAAGCTCATTCCAGTGCAGCAGGATGGATGTTAACATAGCTGTGGCAGGGGTGTTGAGGATGCACAGCGTTTCTGAAATGCTTCTCGCTTACGGAAGAGCTCTGTGTAGACACACAAGACTAAACTTAATACTTGTTCAGGAGCATTGTCACTCACAAAGATCCTACATACCTTGTGCGTTCGGTCCCATCACATGCTCTTCAGAACCATGTTTTCCTGTAAAGGATAACAGTTGCATCACTCCTGAACATCCTGCTCCATTGCAAGTCTTGGTCAGTCACTTGGTGTGAAGCATAACACTGTTCCCCTTGCATTCAGTAGTGGTTTGATACTTATTTTCCTAAGTTTTTGAAGCCACTGTGCTTGTGTAATTCTTAGCTTTCAAACTTGTTGCTTAAGGTAGTGTTCAGATAAGTCTGACAGAGGAGGAGGGAGCTCGAGGTACTAAGTTCCCCACATTTCTTCTCAACTAGGTGGAAGGAAGTGACCCCATTAGTGCCCTTCCTAAGAAAAAGGCCACTGTGTGAACTCATCTCTTATAAGTCCCCAGAGAAGTCAGGGGGAGAAATTCCAAGTGCCTCAGCTGCAGACAGAGCATCATTTAGCAGTTTTAGATTGTTGCACACTGCAGAATCAACCGGGAGACAAAACTTCATAGGAAGCCAGACTCATGAGTTCCATTATTGACTAAACCACTTGCTTTACTGCAGTTTCTGCCTTGCTTTCTGTGATTTTTATCAATGAGCCTCGATAAAAAGCTGTGCCTTACCCTGGATCCCCACCACCTTTCCCCCAAAGAACAGCTTCCACAGCTCTAAAGCACGCATTGACAGAAATGTTTGTTTCTCTATTCCCTCTGACTGATGTGACTCAGTGAGGAGATTGTACAAGTTTTATAGTAAAGGTGGGTGCAGCAGGAGGGTGGAAGTGAACATTTCTGCAGCCCCTTTGACAACCCTGGTGTCTGCTCAGTAAAGGCTCTGGTAGCACAGAGAGTCATTCCAAGCTCCCTGTGGTACTATTTCCACTCCCCATGAAGAGAAAAGGTTGAAAACAGGTCTGTTAAAATCAGATATCTAAAAATCTGTGTTCTCTGCGGCGTCAGAGCTCTTGTGGGTGTGCAGCCAAAGACCAAAAAAACCATTGGAAAGTCTCGGGCTGACTCCATTAACTTTGGGGTCAAACAAAAGTAAACTGTAAACTCTAATGGAGGACTTGAATTATTTGAAAAGTCTAGTTTACTTTAGTAGAGGGTTGTTTATAGCACTTCCCTGCTTTCCAGTGTGTTAATGGCTCTTTGGAGAGCAGGGTGGGGGTGGGGGGAAGATGTAATTTTAAAATCATTTAGTAAAGCTTTGGACAAATAAATACGAAATCATGATGAAAAATATTAGTTATGCTTAAGCTTTAGACAATGTGCTTGATCTTAAAAATTCCTACAGCATTGTGAGAGAATCTCTGTGAGAGGTTCTCTGTGAGAACCTCTCTGTGAGTTTTTGTTCATTCAATTTCTGCAAATACATCAAAGCCTTTTTTTTTTTGGTAAGGAAACGTTGATTTTTTCATAGTCCTGGCTTATTTTTAAAAAGTAAGAAGGTGCAGATACCCTCCTTTTATCATGGTTTTGGTGAAACTAGGCTAATGTGCAATACATGTTATTTGTGGAAAATATACAGAAAACTCAAAGAGAGAATTAAAAAGGGCATGTATGAAAAAATTTCCTTTCATTCTCTGAAATCAACCCCACTCTGTGAATTATTATGGCAATGCAGGCTTTGAGTTCTCCTCGTTATTCTCAGAGGACACACTTACGAAGAAAAATGGAGCATCCTGGGAGCTTTGCAGTAGTTAAGCAAATTCTGGAAAACAAAAATACATTTTAACTCATGGCAGAAAACTGTAATTACCTGGGGGAATCATCTGACTCCAAGAAAAATGCCCTTTCTTGGACAGTAGTGAGTATAGCACAGCAGTTATATAAAAAATGACAGAAAGCACTGATGAGCAAAGAAAGCAAAATTTTAGAGGTCAAAAAGTGTGGGTCTAAAGATAGAACTGTCCAAATGCAAGCTCAATTAACCCTCGTGCTGGAGATGAAAGCAAAGGGCTCTTTCATCAAATGAATGAGGAGATAACAAGAAGAGAAGAAGTAGGCTGTTATTCAAAGAGAATGGGTATAGAGGTTAAAGATAATGAAGACATATTTTCAATCTGGATGAATAGAGCCTTAGTTTCCAGTAATGATGTTGGCTGAATAGGCAACAAGGGCAAGAATGAAGTTATAGGACTGGAAATTACCACTGTTGAGGCTGATGCCAACCTGAAGGGCTTGATGTGTTCAAGGAGGTAGGAAGGGAGACACGGGAGCACGGACTAAATTACCTTCATCTCTGAACACAGTCCCTGGGAAGTTGACTGTAGGAGCAGTAGTGGGGCTGCACAGCAAGGTCAGAGATAGCAGCAGAGCTTGAGAAACAGTTTGCAGTTTGTAAGTTTTAAAGTTCCAATAAAGAATGAGGTAATAATGTCTCAGGGGCCCTCTGAGTATACCTGTTCTCTGGCAGAGGGGCACTTGTCATGTGAAGAGGACAAATGCAAAGGCAGAATTTGAACAGAAGTCATGAATTGTATAAAATCATGTCTGAGTGATGTGACCATTGACTGGGCCCTCTGGAGGGATTCATGCATTGCCTTCAGGCCTACAGCAATAAGGTGTTAAAGACCATTAAACTAAAAGTAGACACAGAAACTCAGGTTGGACCCTTTTTAGGTATGAGAGGGCTTTGAATTCCCATCGTTAGACCTTTCTTGGTTCCAGAGCTTTGGCTGCCACAGACTAAACATTCCTTTTTTCTTTTCTTATCTCCAGGTAGTGTACATCACTGCCACATTCCCATTCATCATGCTCCTTGTCCTACTCATCCGTGGCGTGACCCTGCCTGGAGCTGCAGAAGGCATCAAGTTTTATCTTTACCCTGATATCTCACGGTTAGCTGACCCACAGGTACAGAACCAGGAGTGGGGAGTGGGATGATTTCCTGTGCAGGGGGGGATGGTGGAGGGTGATGGTGCTGATGTAATGGCAATCAATCTTTTTTCCACAGTCTTTAGAGGTCCAAATATAGCATGAACTTTAATGCTGGGTTGTATTTTCCAGAGATCTGCTTGAGAAGGTCACTGTTAAATGTGTTAATGCATCTTTCCATGTGTATGTTTGTGTGTGTATGCGTGTGTATTTTTTTTGTGTCAAAGGACTCTGAGGCTGTAGACTCTGTCCCGTTATACAATCTCAGCTTTCTTGTTGGTAAGGTAAGGGAGATGCATTTTTTTAATGAGGATAGTCTTTAGTTTCAAAGGAGACACGTGAGCTTCACAGATGGAACAACAAGCAACAACTGTGAGTACAAGTGTCACTTATCTCCTACTGCTCAATAGGAGGAGATTGGGAGAGAAGTGAATGAAATTACAGAAGAATGAAAAGCCATGCCAAGGTGGAGAAAATGCTTTGAGAGGCGCAGGAACTACTGTTTGCTTAGCCCTGGCTAGTGGGAGCCAGGCTTACTCTTTCTGTATAGATAGACATTCTGTCTGTGCTCACAGAGTGCAAGTATGGGACACTTGAGCAAATCAGCATTGTTTCAGCCAACAGTGTTCATGTGAGAAATGAAAAAAAAAATAAAATATTCCCCCATGAAAAAGAGGAGAAAACAAGGCATCTTTTAAAATAATAAAATGTAGGTTGCAGTGATAGGAAATAACATCTGTCTTTGCTCTTTCATTCTAATGAGTATTTGGTTAAAATAAAACTCCAATGGTCGCTAAAGAACTGAAGTAGGGAAAGGGCAATTGAAAGAAACATCATGAAAATTTGGTTCATTGTCTAGTCTTGTCCTCTTTTACAAGGCACCCTTTTCACAGGAGACATTATATTTTATGATTTAATCTTCTCTTATGGGACCCTATCATTTTTTATGATCTACTGTTAGCCCTAACCAAGTGTCAGCAGGTAACGTAGGAGAGGTTCATGGGAGCTGGCCGGCCCCGGCCCACAGTCCAGCAAAAGCCTCGCTCCGAGGAGACAGTAGTCAGCAAGGTGCTGGGAAGTGATGGTGGGAGGGAGGAGGTAATGGTCCTCAGACTACATTCTCACTTACTCAGATTCCTTGGTGGTTTCCACTCGTGTTAGCAGACTTGAATTTGCAGAAAGAAGAGAGCAGATGGGATTCAGAGGATGTGTTTTGATAGCTTGCTATGTATTTACTAGCCAAGAAGTTCATAGTGTGTGGTTATTTCACTCTGTATGTGGTTTTTTTAATGTAATCAGGACAAAGAATCATGAGACCAAGATCAGATATGTATCTTATAAAGTGCATTGTATTTTGCTTGTTTTCCCCCCACCCCATGGCTTTTTATCTCTCATTTGAACAGGTACAAAAACAACGAGAAAGCTAGAAAAATAAACAAACCAAATACACAAACCTGTTTCTCAAGCTTTTCACATCCTCAGTTTAAGGAATCTGTCGGCTGACTCTAACTAAAATGAGTTATAAGAGAAATGAGCAATGTTATAAATACTTCTGCATTTCCTATTGCACTGAAACATGTTTATTGTTGCGCCAACAGGAAGGATCAGCTGAATGACTAAGAAACTAGAAATACTGAGCATCTCTGGGGAGGGGAAACAGGAACTATTGTAGAGATTATGTTCTTCTGGGGTCTGATGCTAACAATTTTCTCTTCCTTGTGAGAGCCAAACTTGCGAATGTGTTGTTCTCTTTCCCTGTCTCCCTGGTCTTTTAGCTCTCACCCTCAATGGAAACAATTATTTTGTTGATTTTGCTTAGTTTGAACTGTGTGTTTGTGTTGATTGTTGCAATGTAACAATGCTGGTAATAACAGTGTTTCTATCTTTCCCTTTAGGTCTGGATAGATGCAGGGACACAAATCTTCTTCTCATATGCAATCTGCTTAGGAGCAATGACTTCCCTGGGGAGCTACAACAAGTACAAATACAACTGCTATAGGCAAGTTTCCATCCAAGGGGGTTTAGTGTTTTAGCTAAATGATGTAAATAAAGTAGGGACAATGGGTTAATTTTTTTTTTAATTAACTTGCTCCATGACATATGTGTGACTTAGGGACTGTTTGCTGCTGGGATGCCTGAACAGTGGTACCAGTTTTGTGTCTGGCTTCGCAATTTTTTCCGTCCTGGGCTTCATGGCACAAGAGCAAGGGGTGAACATTGCTGATGTGGCAGAGTCAGGTACGATGGTGTTGGTGGCAGTGGTGGTGGGCACTGCCGCCCAGCGTGTGAGCAAAGTTCTGCAGACCCAATCAGCTAACATCTAAGTGATAAAACAGAACAAGATTTCCCATGATTGCCAGAAAAAATAAGCACGTTGTTGATTTGGGCTTTAATCTAGAGCTGTGAGGGTTAGCCGGGGTTGTACTGTTTACTCTGTCTTGATTAACAGGGCAGCAAACACATTTCCTAGAGTGTGCTAATCTGTTTGAGTTGAGACTAGAGTTAAGATAACTACACCATTATCCAGGGTCCAGAATGTCATTGATTCAAGAATTTATTCCATCCTTCTTTTCAGACTACCTTTATTTTCATTCAAATACAAATTGCCAGTGTTTATGTATTTTTCATAGCTTAGTGTTGCTTGCTCACAGCACTGGAGTAGGATTAGTACCTTGGCCTTTTGAAGGGACACACACACATACATTCCCAAATCTCACTGAAAGGCAAGAGAAGTTGGAGAACTCCATCTCCAGGGTTTTGGGAACCATTTCACCCGCAGGAACTCTAGGTGTTTCAATCCTGCATTTGTCCTGTGTAGCTTCAGTGTGAGGTTGACAGAACTGTCAAAGTCCATTTTGAAACCTGAAGTACACTTAGGCTCCTCCCTTATTTCAGAAGTGTCCTTCCCATTAACATTCAGCTATGCACATGCAGAGGTAGAAGCTCAATCCTCATAACTTGTGACTGTATCTCAAACAAAACAGATGACATTTTTCCTCCGTGCATTTCTAGTCCATAAGGGCAGGTGTAACCATGTGTTCTCACACAGAACAGACAGATTAGTTGGGAATTAGTGTGGAAAAATAATGAATCAGGCCTTGACAGCCATGAGGCTTAAAGCTAATCAGATTCTAGTAATAACAATGTCACCTGAGTGCACTTTTAATATTCCTTTCTAATTTTTTGAGCACTTTTAATTCACCTGCATAGTATTTGAAAGCTTTCTTCTGAAAACATGCTATTAAAATGAAAAAGTAAATATACCTTCTAATCACATGGCTCTGGGAGTTAAGTCTTTTAAAAAAAAAGTCTCACTTCACAAGGGCTAATGAAAAACTAATGACATTGATGGCACTGCTGGATTCTTGGGTGGCTGCAATTGGCATAGCTCTTGCAGTGCAATTAGTAACAATCTTGGCCATAATGCTTATTTTGATCGGAGGTTGATTGCTTTGTTTGGAAACAGGAAGCAAGGGAATAATCCTATTGAATGAATCCAAAACAGCCCTGTTTTTTTATTTATATGTTGGTGGATCAATTCCAAGAGTAGTATTTTTAAGTATTTGTAGATTAGGTTTTTATCTGGTCAATATTTATTCTAATTTTTATTATTATATCTCTGATAGAGGCAGCTATATTCCTGTCACTTGACATTTCTAGAATTAAACAATTCTATAGTAACGCTGGATTGTTAAGTAATCTTTAAACACAAATTACCTCACTGAGTGTTTAAATAGCCTTTATCCAACACCTCACAAAGCATTTTTTTAAAGGAGGGTTTTAATAGCTTATTATAGAGACAGCAAGGGCATGGACTAGCTTCTAAACTGAGCTTTTGATTTTTTTTGCATATTTTGTTGTCTACTTCTTTATTTAAATCCTTGTCACCGATGGCCAGAGATTGCAACTGTCTCACCATGCAGTGGGTGCCCATCATTGCTGGTCTTTGGCTAAGTCCTAGGGAGATTTTTACATGAAGTAAACACTACTGAAATTATCCATAAGTATCCGAACCACTTCCCAGGTGTTTTCTTGCTGCTTTTCTCAGAGAGATAACTGCAGAGCTACTGAAGACACTTGGTCCCCCTGGGATGAGTGTCCCAGGACCTGCATGGGGCTCTGGGAGAAGTTTTCATTGCTTCTTCTCAGCACAGAAGGATTCAGCAGGTGCTTGAGCCTCTATTTTCTGGCCTTGCCTTTTTTGGTTTCTTGTGATGCAAGGTCAGAACTGCTCCCCTGGGTCAGGAAAAAGAGAGCAGAGCTGCTGCCACTTGGCTGCAGCACTTGGCAGAAGATGTTGTCCGCAGGGCTGAGACCCCATCTCTGCCCAGCAAGTTAAATTCCTCCTGCCCGATCCATGACACCATTTGTTTGCCCTCCTGAAAGCCACGGGAACATCAGCAAATTTGCTGACAGCAGAATCTCATGGCCACATTTTTTCCCAGTGCCAAATTCAGTGTTGGTGCCATGTGCCTGGGACACACTTGTCAGCCAGGGCTGGCTCCTGCTGAAAGCACTGGTCTTCACTGGCTTTAGCAGGTTTACTCAGCAGTTAACTCAGACTTCTCTGACTCCTGAGTGAAAGCAGATTTTAAATAAACAGCATCTTTTTCTGTTCAGAAATTCTTTTAAAGATAGAGAGGATAGCAGTGGGGGCTCAACAAAACCATAGTGAGTCCTGTCTAATCCATGTGGCCTCTGTTTGGCTGGAAAAAATACTTCACCACCCATGCAATTTGTAGCACTGTTACACCAGCATAAAATTTGCTTTTTTTTTTTTTTTTTTTTAATTCCATTTGCAAACAAATTTAGATTAAGCATGTCTGACAATAGTGCCTTGGGTTTCCTGGTGCCTGCCTGGTCTCTGCCTCTGCAGCTCTCCAGCCATGCCACAGCACCCCATGGCAATTGGCCAGTGCGTGGGCTGGGATCATAGCAGTGCTCACTGGCTTTTAATAGCAGCCACAAGTGCTTCACTTTTGCAAAACACCCTTCAAAACAACAGGGTTTCAAATTAAATACAGTTTTTAGATTATTTATGTTTCGGTTGAGGGCTTGCCAGGAACATTTTCTTTCACATGGACTTTTCTTTTTATATTTCAACACTTAGTTTCAAAGGAAAATTAAAATCCGCCCAGGGCTTAGGGTGCTTGGTATTAGTTGGTATCACAGTGCAAGAACTGCCAAAGCATACAGAATTGCAGCAAATTTTGAGGAGAGCAGTTTTACATCTGTCTCATCAAGTGCACAGATCAGCTGCAAATGCCATCTGTTAGCAGCTCTCCCTCAGAGAGGATCTACTGTATCCACTGAATTAGGGGGGAAAAAAGCAAAGCTCCCAAAAGAGCAAAGCTCTCAAAATTTGAGGCATTCACCAATTTTTTGGTATCTTCTGTCGTATAAAACCTTAGTTGTGTTTCATTTAAAATAAAATTAGTTGTTTGATTGTTGGCTAATTTGTATTTATTTATGTTCAAATATTTTCAGTGACTTAAAGTTTTCTTTAGTTTGAAAAAACAGTCATGTCATCTTACCTCTTTCTCTTGCTTCTTTTTCCATCTTTCTTGTTGGAAAGGAAAAGTGGGAGGTAGGAAGAGCAGTGTTAGAGATTTTTCTGTACAGATCAGAGATAAGATTTTTTGGCCCCACACTGCAGCATCTTACAATTCCTTTTCCCATTGAAAATTACATAAATCCACTTGAAAACTGGCACTTTGAAGGCTCCTCAAAGTAAAAAAGCAGATGAGCCAGTCCTTCCTGGTTTCACTCTGAATTGTAATCTGCCCTGAGAATTTTTTGTCAGCCTCACCAAATTTCATGTCCTCTGAGAGCCTGCCATAAATGCCGAGTTGCCAGTGCTCCTGTGTCCCACTGGTGGAAGGCTCTTTCTCTCTCCACAAAAGCTCTCACAAAGGACATCTGATAGCACCTGGCTCCAGGTGAGGAGCCTCTGGAGAGGAGCACCGCTCCGTGTGGGGTACGAGTGAGGTGACACCTGGTCACAGGGCAGGCGAGACCCCGCCTAGGGAGGAGCACTCCACACTTTGGGTTCCAGAGCAGAGAACCAGGGCACTCAGCCCCAGCCCCACTGGTCCTCCTACACTTGCAGCCCATCCTGCAGTTGGGGCTGATGATGGTCACGCTCAGTGTCACCGTGGCAGGTCCATGTAGGCTGGCCTGGATAGGGGCAGATGGTCTAACAGCATGGGGAAGCAATTTTACACAGAGTGATTTTACACCCCAGCAGTTCCTAACAGCAGTTCTCTCAATTTTCAGTTGATAAAATTAGGAGCAGCCTGATCACTCAGTGCAGCAGGGAGGGTTTGCAGAAGAGAAGGAGCAAACTCCTTGGAGTGCAAACCCCAGTTTAGAAAAGCCATGCAGGATTTGGAGGTTGCGTACAACGGGAGGCAATGATTGTATTAGTGGAAATCCCAGGGAATGTTTATAGCTGAGTCCCCTTCCCTGCATGCAAAAGAGTTTCATCATCATCATCTTCATCATGACCATGTGGGCTAGCAGTGGGATTCTGCCATTCCCTTGGGTCACCCCTTGTCCCCCAGCCCCCAAGACTGTCCTGTGTCCGTGCAGGGCAGGTGTAGGACACCTCCATTATTGGCATGTTTGAGACAGGTGTTAAAACTGGAGATCTGTTAGCACTGGCCTCAGGGGTTTGCCTGTGGTTTCTGCTGTAGTCATGCGTGCTTCGATTTCAGATAAAAGAGCCAAACTCTTTCATTTCTGGTATTTCCAGCTGCGTTTGGATTTATCTGAACGGAACCAGGCATTCCTGAATTTGAGGGTGGCTACCTTTACCAAAGAGCTGGTACTTACTACTTTTCTTCCCTTCCCTTCCCCCCTCCCTATTTTCTCTTTCTCTAGGTCCAGGCCTGGCCTTCATTGCCTACCCAAAAGCTGTGTCCATGATGCCACTGCCCACCTTTTGGGCAATCCTTTTTTTTATTATGCTTCTGTTGCTTGGACTGGATAGCCAGGTTAGTACAATGGATAAGGGATGTGTGACTTACTGTGTCAGCACTGCTGACTGAGAAAAGCTGGTTTTACAGGCATGAATTAAGAAGAGAATACCTCTAATGCTGCCTGAGAGGAATTCATCTGGGTTGCTTTTTAATTTAGGGGCTGCACCTGATGAATCTACTACTGTTGATTCATAATATTGTGCTGCTCAGAAAGTCTTTGTCATCAAGAGTTAGTGGGGTCTGTCACACTAGGGCAGTACTCCCTAACCTAAATTTCAGTCCTAGTCTGGCCACAAAATACCACTATTTTGCTTGCAGTATTTTCTTACTTCGGTAAAAAAGCTTAATCATTTTCAAACATAAAGGACTGCAGTAGTCTGTTCCACAGAGTGCTTTGTGCCATTGTGAACACCTGCAGGGTGTATATACCATCATTAAAAAACCAACAATTAATAACTACTGGGAGTATGGGTTTTGATGGTTGCCAAGTGCCAAAAAAGAAAAGCAAAGTCAGCATGAGGTACAAAAAAGCACACGATGTTTTGTACGGTACATCCAGGGTGGCTTCAAGAACAGTGAGAGGACAAAGCTGCAGCCTTTTTTGGTGGCCTTGGGCTTGGAGGTGCTGAGCAATGTGGGATCCTGCTGGCTTTCATGTCAGGAGCATGCATTCAGTACCTCCAACAGGCCAGAAAGCATCTCAGATTCCAGCTGTACTAATTTTATAGCACACACTGCTATTAATTTGTGAGAGTGAAAAAAATAAAAAAGTTCAGACAGGAAGTTAGGTTATTTTTCCCAGTGGTTATTTGTAGGAATGTTGCACTAAATACTGCCAAGGAACCTGTAAATCATTTCTAGATAATCTACTTACAAGGAAATGTGGGTGACCAGGGATTATGCAGTAACTACACAATTCAAAATTGCCAAAGTTTTCTGCATTCAAATGTAAAGTCACTAAGATTAAATATATATATATATTCATAAGGATGAAATGTTTCTGTAGCCTAAATGCTCTCTCATATGAGGAGAGCTCTGTAAATGGAATTTTTACCCAGTTGTTGTGTACTTAATCTCTGACTATTTTTTAAATTTCATTTGCCCTAAATTGCTCTTTATGGCTTAATCTTTGAACTCTAGTGAGCAATTGTCAATTGCTCCTAAGTAATGTGAAAGTACCCAATGCTGTGGTTCAGCAACCCTATGCTTATGCAAATTGGAAGCTGTCTAGTAACTTTAAAAAGCTCCTCACTGCAGAGAATGATTAAAACTAATTGGAGCGCTTAATTTCTCTCCTCCACCCCTCTGGTTTTTTGGAGTGCAGTCAAGCAAGTTTCTGGAATGTCAGAGCAGTTTCAGATCAAATCAGCTCAAAGGAAAGAGTTGCATTTAAAAAGAAAACCAGTTTTACAGAAGTCGAAGTAACAAGACAGGAGGCAGTGAAATTTGGTGGAGGACAAAATCTGTTTGCAGGACAGTCTATATTTCCAAAATAGAGCTTCAGGAAAGAGGGTAGGGTTGTTGTAGGGCATTTCTGGGCACTGTAAGAGCAAAGGGGTGCCAGGTAGGAAAATGCAGCTTTTTCTGAAATGATCTCTGTCTTAGGGTCCCCATGATAAGTTATTAGTTAGGATGATGTATCTACCTAAAGTGAAGATCTTTTCTACAGAGACAGCTTTGATGGATAACTCCAATCCATATCCTCATGTCTTCAGTGAGCTTGGTGCTTTTCTGCCTTGCCAGGTTGAAAGTACTGATCAGTCAAAAGATCCCTTCCGTGGTTTTACTTGGGGAAGTTCAGTAGTTGATTTCCTCCAGGTGTAGAAAGATCTGGTTTTTGATTAACTTTAAACTTTTATTCAAATCCAGTTTGGGTTATTTGTTTAACTCAAGTTACACAGTTGTATAGTTTTCCAAAGGCAAGTAAGTATAAATACAGTTATCATGAAGTGAGATAAAGACTTTTAGCTCATTTATTCAGAGCTTCATATTTGGTTTACAAGTGCAAATAGTTTGTCAGATCATTGAATGAAGACTGTATGAACAGCTCCATTATTGCTGCAGAAGTACCCAGAGCCTCAGTCAGAGATACTCCACTCACAGCTCCACAAAGGACACATTCAGTCAAGAAGAGCTGCTGTTCCACATCATAGTCTGCTTTCCCTTGGCTGGATTTTCACTAACAAACCCAAGAGCAAAATTGTATCAAATTGTGGAATTAACCTAACTAGCATCTGTGATGTTTCCTGGCACATCAGAAAAAGTCTGGGAGGTACTCTCCTAGCCTTCACTTTTTTGAGTGTTTTCTCTCTGCCTCTTCTCTAGCATACATCCTGTGTTCATCTGGAGCAATGACAGCATAAAAGCCACATAAGTGCATTCCTGTCATCAGGCTCATAAGTGCCTCCTTCATCCTTGTCGCTTGCATTTGCAGAGCCCCTTTTCAGCTCATAAGGCTTCTAGGTATTAAAAAGAAATTCTGATAGCTTGTTCCCACCTGAAAGCTACCCCCACGCTCCAACCTCGGGGTTACAAAGGAATGGTTTCTATGTCTTCATTGGGAGCAGCACAGAGCACAGGGCTGGGCTGTTGCTGGGGAGGGTTTGTTCAAGCAGGGGCCTGGATGAGCTGCATGGCAGGTCATCTTCAAGCCATTTCTCTGCTGTTGTGTCCCCCTGCAGTTTGTTGAAGTTGAAGGACAGATCACGTCATTAGTTGATCTGCACCCATCCTTCCTAAGGAAGGGTTACCGACGGGAAATCTTCATCGCTATAGTGTGTTTCCTTAGCTATCTTCTGGGACTAACTATGGTGACTGAGGTGAGTACCACCAGTGCTGCCAATTGCCTTCTTTTTTAGCTATTTTTCAGGCCAGTTTTAGCTATGATTGAGACTGCAAAGAATTAGCTACTCAGGGAAGTGCTTTTAGATGGACAGAGCATCTTTCATCCCTAGATCTGAAAGCACTTTCCCTTTTCAGTCACAGGAACAGAAATGTGAAATCTCATTAAATTCAATCTGATCTCAGGTACCAGTCAACATGAGTATGAATATTAACATCTAGTTCTAAATGATGAAACATATAGGAAACCTTCAGCAGAGCACATTAAGATCCACATGCCACATTCAGTGGCATTCAGGGAAAGAGATTTTTATCTTAGTTACACAGATTTGAATTCATTAAATACCACTGGATTTATTCTAGTATAAACAGAAAGGAATATGTTCCACTGCCTGCACTTCTGTGATATTTATCTTCAAAATAAAATTGAAGTCAAATTTTAAAAACAACTGGAAGAGCATGACTGTGGGAGGTGAAATAGCACCTGTAACAAAGATGCCCAAACCCCACAGTTTTTTCCAAGTGAAAGTGCAGTATAGTAAAAACAGAGTCTAACAGCAAAGTATAAATTGAGTTAAAAAATGAACTATTTTCATTAAAGTAGCCCTTTCACTCAATAAATAAATGAACATCCTCCTGATGAGCTTTCATTTTTAGTCTCTTTAAGGTCTTAATGTTAGGAGGCAACCATTTGGTTTTTTTAAATGTCCATCCTAAAACACTTGTAAGAATGAAAGATTTAAGTGTCTCAGTAGATTATATTAAGTGGCTTAATTTTGTTTAATCATTGTCTTGTTTGGAGTTATTCCTGTAGTAAACATGCATATTCCCTGGGGAAGATAATGCCAAATATTTACCTTACCTATTTGCTAGATGCTGCTTCTTGCTGGACAGGACTCATTGGGATATGTTGGTAGATGTTACTTGGAACTGGGTCTAAATTTTTGGGGGTTTTTTTCCTGTTGGATCTTAACCAATTGTGTCTCTCTTCTACAGGGTGGCATGTATGTTTTTCAACTCTTTGACTACTATGCAGCTAGTGGTGTATGCCTTTTGTGGGTTGCATTCTTTGAATGTATTGCTGTAGCCTGGGTTTATGGTAAGTGAGAATCCTTTCATCTCATACCTTTTTATGAGTCAGTGACAATTTTGCTAGCCAAATATTTAATCATGAGCCACCCCAGATTCTTCTTCCCAGCAACAGACAAATGCCATTAATATAAATTTGCCCTGACCTCTTGGAGACAAATTTGCATCTGGGATGAATCCAACCTCCACTGTTTTTTCCACAAAAAATGAGTATTCTTCCATTGCTAATTAATAAGGGCACAATTAAGCATTTTCATGTGTTAAGTTTAGAGGTGACAGTTCAAAGTGTGGCCAGCCGTGAAAATTTCTGTTTGTCTCTCAGAGATTTTCCTTTCAGAGCTGCAATGTCTGCAGGGACAAGCCAACCAAACAGAAAGTACAAAAAGAGAGCTGAAAGTATATTCTGCCCCATTACTTTTGGCAATGCCAAGCACCACAGTCTGAAAGTGGGCTCTCTAGCTGCCTGAGCTGTAGCTGGGGAATAATCAGATGTTTGCTGATTAGGACTGGTTATTTCCCTGATTCTCCACGTATTCCATCTCCTCAGAAAAGCAAAACAAACAAAGTCAGATTTCTGTAGAAGCAGGTGCACTGTTTGCTGTCAAGTCTTTCCCATGGTAATCCCCCTGGGAAGTTCAGAGAGAGTCTGGAGAGAGGAGAGGGGGTGTGACGGGGGCAGGAGAGATTAGCATCAGACTCTTGCAGCCAAATAATGAGGGGAGGGTGGGATGAGAGATTCCCCCAACCTTTGAGCTTTTCAAGAAAATCATCCTGGACTTCACAGCAGTGGGAAGCATTTGAAGAATACATCTGACACCCTCATCTTCCCTATAAATACCCCTTGGGGAGCCTAGGAAAGCAGCTTTAATCCTACAGTATTTACAGGGCTTTTATTTGCTGATTCTTACAGGCGCTGATAATATTTATGATGCCATTGAGGATATGATTGGATACAGACCTGGTCCCTGGATGAAATGGAGCTGGATTGTGATCACACCAGTTCTTTGCGTGGTGAGTACCAACCTGTGCTCTTTCAAGCCTTACACTTGGCAGTGCTAAGCCACTTCTTACTGCTTCTCTTCAAGGGAAGGCTGTTGCATTCAGAGGCCAATTTGCAAAGAGAAGCTGAAGGCTTGAACATACCTTTCAAAGACATCATGTTCTCAGATGTCAGCTGTTAACATGACAGCTCTCTAGTCTCTACTGTGCCTGCACAAATTGGGGTTGGCTACATTTAAGTGGATTTTTCTTAGGATTGGCAAAATTCTACATTCATGAAGAGAAAACACTCTCCAAAGAGCAGTCCTTACTTTAAGACATAAGACTGCTAGGCCATTGTAATGAAAAGACTTGAGCAGTCTGAGGCAGACCTTGGCTTGAAGTATTTCATTGGGTGGGAAGAACATCCTGGTAAATCTTGCAGTGTACAGCAAATAGTTGAGCCCTGAAGAAGAATTGGCAGTGTACTGCAGCTGTTCAGCACCATCTCTTAGCACTCTGTCGTCACACAGCAGATGCTATAAGCAGATGCAGATGCTCTTCCAATGGTTGAAATGGAAGAACAATTCCCCCATTTGTTTAAAATACATATGGTATCCATCAGCTCTGCCTTTCACTGCCTGTCTTCCTCAGGGCCAGTGGTTGCACCAGAGCCCTATTGCTTTAAGCATTTTTTGAGCCTCACTGTGTTTTCCTTTCTCATCCACAGGGGTGCTTTATCTTTTCTTTGGCCAAGTATAAACCACTGACCTACAACAAGGTCTACACATACCCAGACTGGGCAATTGGCCTGGGCTGGGTTCTTGCCCTTTCCTCCATGATCTGCATCCCTATGGTGATGGTCATCCGCATCATTCAGTCAGATGGGTCACTCATTGAGGTAAGAACAACCAATCGTCTGTCTAGGGGAGAAAGGGAGCTTTAACTTGTTGTGTTTTATACAAAGTAATGCTTGGAAAACTGCCACCTTGCCCAGGTAAGGCAAATAAGACTGTTAAAGATCACCTGTCCTCTGGGCAAACAGTAGAAAGAGAACAAACACAAAGCCTTCTGTCCTCAGATAAACACCAAGTGATTTTACTCAAGTCCCACTTGTGCAGCTCCCGGCTTGGCAAATCATTACCTCCACGTGCAGACAAACATTCAAGGACTGGGGTGTTTCTGAGTCTCAGGTTTCTCTACTCCAGCCCCCAGGGACACAGAAGCACCATCCTGAAAATCGCTGGAAAAGCAAGATAAAGAGAGAGAGACCTGGGTCAAGCCCAGTTGTGTGAAAACTCATTGAATTTCAAGGAAATTCAGATACACCTGTGGATTGTGTGGCTCTCAGGCATGGCCCTCACTGTGGGGGACTAAACAAAAGTCAAACCCTCTTGACAGAGCCCTTCACTTTTTAGCTTTTTGAATATGTGTTTATTTTATTTCAAACTGAAACACTGGATCCAGATTGCCCTGGTATTTGGAAAACTTAGTGTCTGATTTAGATTTGACAGTGCAGATTCCCTCAGGTTTGGATTTGCAGGAAATCTCTTGCCCTTTGCAGTTCAATCTGGGCTCCTCTAAATTTTTTGCTTGCAGTGGAAAGTTTTTAGAGGCTGTGCAGGCATGAAACTAAGCAATTCTCTTCGACCTTTTCAGATTAGTTTTGTTTTTGTCTAACAAGTCAGTCTTAAATGCATCTCAGGGTATTCTTGGAGAAGAAAGTGGGACACTTTGGGTTAGGAAAAAAGAGAATAGAAGTACAAAAACCACCAAACCCAAACATTTCCCAGAGCACAAACACTTGCATTTGTTTTCGTCCAAGTGTTAATGGCCTTTTTCAGCTGTGGCCAGGGCATAAGTGTTAATTTTCCTGCCTACATTGTCACCATTGTCACCATGAGAGACAAATCTAAAAGTGGCCAAAACCCTGCTCAAAGACCATGTTAGGAAAGGAAAGAGAGTAAACACTGGTCAGATGCCATTCAGTTCTTCCTTTGTGAACTGAGATGTAGGACAGAAGTTGCCACTTGGCAGTGAAGGCTGGGCTGGGAGGCAGAGCTGTTTCTAAATGAGGAAGGAGGACGCACATCATTTGCAGCACTGAAAGCCCAGTGTGCAGGATTCTGGATAATGCCTGGACTTCCCTCCTGTCTGACTTCCCTGCCTCGAGTCAGGCTCTGCAGCTGAGCAGGAGTTGAAGGCTCCACAGACCCCCACATCCTTACGGAGCCAGGGGCACACGTCTCCGACAGCCGCCATCCCTGCCCTTGGAATGCCGCGTCCTGCGCGTGGAGACACAGAGGCCTTCTGGTCACCTCACCTCTGCTCTCCTTCTCTCTTGCAGAGGATAAAGGCAGTGGCTGCCCCCAAGGAAGTGAATCGGTGGTCCAAAGAAACGGAGAGTGGCACCCCCTTCTGCCCCAATGGAACTTCGAATGGCGGATTGATCAAGCCAACTCATATCATTGTGGAAACCATGATGTGAGCTCTCTCTGTGAGAGGATAAACCTGCTTTAACTGCCGTTTACTAACCATAGATTCTCATAGGACCAGGTTTACAGAGCTTTATATTTGCACTAGGATTTATTTTTATTTCTCACAGAGAAAGTTATTTTTTGTGTGTGTTTTTTTTTTTTTAATATTTTGTAAGGTAATCACAGCAGACGTCTCTCTGTAGAGGGAGAGCTTTCATATCAGACTAGACATATTACAAGAATTTACTATTATTGGGTTTTTTTAAATATATATATCTTTATCTCTAAATATTATACACCTTACCACTTGAATTGATTGTCTTGCCAGCAATACATTCAAGTCTCAGAAAGCAATTTTAGGTGCTGGTATGGTTGGGAGCAGGGTAACCTACAGAACACACAAAAGGAGCTCTGTTGAGAGATACATTTTTTTAAAAAATGCTGTTTCAAGAGAATTTTCAAAGGTGTAGTATTTCCACCCTCTGGTTCAACTGTGCTAAACGACAGGCGTCAGGGTCACTTTAGGGAATGGGTACAGTTTTGTTTAGTGCAGTGCCTGGATAAGGATATAGCCAAACAGCTGGAGTGGAGAGTTTGCAAGGGATGCAGAGAAGCTGGGTGTGAATAGTCTTGTGGCTGTCCCTCCCAGGGACAGCACCGGGACCCTGTCACACTGACCGAGGAGAACTTGAGGAAGGCATTTGCAGGATTTGGCATGGTTCAGTCTTTTTTAGTTGTTGTTTTTAAATTTTTTTAGTTGTTTTTGTTTGTTTGTTTTTTTACTGAAGTGAAATGCCTGCTGTTTGTGTGTGAGCAGGGAGGTTGAGTACCTGCTCCTGAGTTTTCCAGCAAACCATAATTTGGTGTGGTGGCACTGATGTAAACTTGAATTCTGCAAACTGTGAGGGCAGCCTGTCCCCAGGGTAGCAGGGATGAGCACAGGGCAGCCAAGAGGGGAAAAGCAGCACGTGCTCTCTGGGTGCTTCAGGTGTTCGCCTCCTCAGCTGGACTTTGGTTTGGGCAGGAAAATAAAGGAATCACTTCTGGACTCTGACCGTCCAGAGGTGAACACAAACCAGGTCCTCCCTGACAGGAGGAGCAAAACCACTCCCCTGGTGTAACTGGTATTGATAACAGACACGTTGTTAATAATAATAGTCATGATGATAATAATATCACACAGCAAACAGGTGCTTTTCATCCACGTATCTCAAAAATGCTTTTCCAAGTTCAGTAACCAGGATTTGCTTTATTTATTTATTTGGGGAAGGAAGGTCATTGCTGTTGGAGGAACAGACAAAAGGACTAAGTGAGTCCCTTGTCCCGTATTACTGAATAGGAGTAGTGGACCTAGAGGCCCCAGTCTCCTTGTTCATCATTGGATTAATCCATGATTTTATTTTATTTTTCTTTATTTTATTCTATTTTATTTTATTTTTAGGGGGGCTGGAGGGTGGCAAACATATTTATGAATCTTATCTGCTGAAGAAACAGGGCTCTTTGGAATTTAAATTAAAGCAAAGGGAACATGTAACACTGAAATATTTTGTATTGGTCAGAAGGAATTGGGTACAATTCCAGGTGAGACTGGGAAGTGAAGAGAAACCACTACAGGGAGTATAGGAATGGGGGTTCCACTTCATGTAGTGCAGGTGAATGTTTCTGTGGGGAATTGGATCCCTAAAAACTGTCCAAAACATGGACAAAAGCCTTTTTCTTTTCTTTTTCTTTTCTTTTTCTTTTCTTTTTTTTTTCTTTTCTTTTTAACTTGAGCAGGTTGTGCTGGGAACAGGTTCTCTGGCAAAACTCAGCCTTGTCTTGTGGGCATTGTGTTAGAGGGAGTGAGGGGGTTTTTTTTATGATACCACAGGTAGTCTATCCAAAGGTATTTAGAAGAAATGCTTGATAAAAGCAGAGTTTGTATCTGCTTATTCTGCTGTCAGCTTAGTCTGTCAGGGCAGAGGTTGTCATTTATTTATACAGGAACATAAACAGTTCTTAACATTCCTACACAGTAGCTTTATCTCATTTTTTCTTGTCCCATGTGCTAAGTGGCCACACAAGCACAAACATTTCTTAATTTGTTGGTTTCCTTGTAACAGAACCAGGGAGATTTAAAACTAAGAGATGGACCAAAAAAAATGTTAATTATTAATTAATAATTAATAATTCTTAAAGAAAAACATCACTGCATCTATAACTTCTAAATCTTTCTAGTTTGAATTTGTAGATACTTTTACAACAGAGAGCTGAGTTGCAGCAACAAAACCAGCCATGGTAGAATTGTGTTTTCTTTTTCTTGGTTGCTGTATTATGGGAGTTCTGAAGGAAACTTTTGTACAGCTGGAGATGGCAAACATCTAAATGACACCTGCTGGGCCAGTGACAGAAACCATCCAAGGTCACAGGAGGAATTCTGAGAGCCAGTAGGTGCCATCAAAATAAAGAAATATGCATACAGCAATTTTATTTTTTTAACAATCAAAGGCAAGGAAATGTAACCAAAGATAACTCTCTTAGTGAGCTTCAGCTTGGACTCTCATTTTTGAGTTACAATCAGTGTCTGCAGTAAACAGACACGGGTGAAGAGGAAGTAGAAGGTTAGGGGGTCTAACTTAATGGGTTTTGTGAGTGCAGGTGAAACACTGATGCTTGGTTTATTTCTTTTTTTATATACATAATTGTCATACAACTGTGAGATTATATAGTTTGCACATGATTTTTGTGCTGTAGAGCTGAGACAAGCTTTAGTTAGGGAAAAAAATGGTTTGGCTACATCAAAGATGTCTCCAGCAAGTCAGCTGGGTGTTTAGGCACCTCCCGTGTTGTGGAGTGTGTCTTAGTGGGAAGAAGCAGAGGGATAATACTACACCTTTCAAAATACAACTACCAGAGAATAGAACCCAGCCCCATTTCAATACAAACTGTGCCATTCAAATCAGTCGCTTCCATGTTCCAAGGGAAAAGGTCTTGTATGCAACAACCTCGTTGAAGACCCTCTGCCAGCTTCCCTGGCCCCGCTGTGCTCTGCAGCACGACTGCAAGGGAGGGCTGGGGCTCACCAAGAGCCAAGAAAACCTTGTTTCTGGAAAACAGTTCCCCTCTCCCCTCCTCCCTCCCCCGACAA
>VZSE01013760.1:1385741-1600575 GCA_013398275.1 Promerops cafer
AAAAAAAAAAAAAAAAAAAGTACTTAATTCTTCTTGTTTTATCTGGGGTTTGAGTTCCAGTGAGCACATTTGCATTTTTACAGTTTGGGGTTTTTACCTAACGATTTTATCAGATTTCTAAACTTTTCTTGGTGATTAATTTGCATTTCAACATGATCCTCTGCCAAATTTATTAAAAAATAATTTTTTAAAAAAGCTTGTGTTTTCTACCTATTTTGACTGCAAAGACAACTGATTTTTTTCCAATATTTACTTGTTTAAACTCTTATGACCTATTTTACCTGTTCTGTGTAAATGAGGAACTCTGTTTTAAAGCATCATGACTAGTTATAGATGAACTGGTTTGGATCTGGGGAAAACAGTGCAGTTTTGGCATGAGATCTTTAGAACCAGATCCCTGAGATTTAAGCCAGCATAAACCAAGACAAAACGCACACCTTTTCATGTTTCATGTATCTTTGTATTCATGGGGTCTTCTGGGCTTGAAAACAGCAGAGTTTCAGCAGTATTTATTTCCAGCTGAACTGAAATCAAGAGATTGTAGAAATGTAAAGGGGGACAATTCCCCGTGAGATTTTTCTGATCTGTTTCTTATTTTTCTCAATTTTCCGAACTTTTTCAGTTCACCTGTCACTAGTGATGATCTCTCTGAATGAGTATCTATTCTAAGGGACTTTACCAGTAGTCTGTATCTCCGTGTTTAAACAGTATGATTTCATAAATAGAACTGGTTTTTTATTGCTGTTGTTGTTATTATTCTATTTTCCCTTCTCATCTATAGCTTTCCTTTTCATCTGGTCCAAACAGATCCACACACTTAGAAAAGTCCTCTTTCAAATTTGAGATAGTAGGTCCACAATGGATTTGTTCTTGTGTTGTAAATGACAATACAAAAGCCTGGCAGCTGTATTTGCCATCTAGAACAGTGCTGGTGGCCACCCCACAGCAGCAGCGCAGCTCCTGGAGTTAGAGGTGGACAGGAGTTAGGTCTGATCTGCTGAAACAGCTCAGCAAAATTGATTTTCACTGCTCTTCTTAGGGAGAGGAGGAAATGAGAAAAAGTAGGGGGGAAAAACATAGTGCAGCCTTACAGTTGCTTTAACAGCAAAAAAGCCCCAACAACATGAGCAGAGCTTTTATTGTCGCCGCCAGGACAGCACCTCCTGCAGCTGTTTCCAGTCCTGTGTTCATCCTCCTTTCCCAACTGCAGATGCTCCTGGTTCCTCTTCTTTGTCTCAGCGTTAGATAACTCAAGGAGATCTGAAGACACATGGACATCTCCATTCAATAGATCTTTTCCAAGTCTCCTCCTGGTCTGTTTTCATTTGCTAAGGAGACTTTCAGTTTTGTTGAGGTTGTGCTTTCACATTTGGGTTCAAAGCTCCCACTTGTCACATCACTGGCAAACTTCCAGCTGTGGGAGAAGGATTTGAACACTTTTGAATAACTGATTATTAGCTTCCATGTCCTGTGGTCCCTGCAGGATCGCTCATGGAGGCATAATGTATATAAAATGTTAAATAAGCTGTGCATTGAATGCAGTGGACAAGTTAGTTAAGCAGCTCAAGTACACTTGGAAGACAGATGACCCTGACATCATTTCCAAGGAGATTCAATGAAAGTTGCTCACTTTCAGTAAAAAGAATAAAAATAAATCTGTGTTTAAGTAGAATAGTAGATTAAATCTTCCACCCTCATATGCACGCACACAGTGGGGACATTGCTTCTATTCCTAGGCTGCAAATCATGTGTGTAAATCTTGCCAAGCTGTTCAGGATGAGGATTGAGGAGGTTTAGGCACCACTTGCCTGCCGAGAGCCAACCTGCCAGGGTGTCCAAATGGTCCTTCCTAAATGGGGGTGGTGGAAGAGGGAAAGTAATAACAAAATCCTGGACCATGGCCCCTCCAAAGAAGCCTTAAGGTTCAATTTGTAAGCTCTCCTGGCTCCTTGAAGGCACCACATGGCTCCTGGCATGGAAGGTTGGGTGTGGTGTGGGTTCAGGCAGCTGCCCTGGACTTGTTTTCTCCGAAATCAGCATCCAAAGCCTTGTGGTTAGGATTGACGTGTAGTTGTGTATTTGTATATTTGCATGAGCAAAGGTCAGGAACTGTCAGACCCTGGTAGCTTGTTTCATTTCTTATAATCAAAGATAAGCTTAAGAAACAAAGTATTTAGTTGATTTGGTGACACTTGACATTTAAGAAACCCTTGAACTAGTGCAAAAGAGGTGCCCTGAGCTCCAACTCGTCCTGAGTTTGGTCACAAAAAATTCCTTATGGTGTTAGCAGTCAATTTGAGTCTATGGGAAAGATTGCTCAAGAGAGACTTGAGTATAACCAGCACCAGCATCCACTGGAAAACTGCCCAATCCAGCCCCACACCCTCCACCAGATTGTGGCTCTTTTCTGCCAGCCCAAAAGAAATGTGTACATGGACAATGCTTCTCTGAAAAAAAAAAAAAAATCTCAATTTGTTTGTTTCTATTAAAAAAAATAAACAGAAAAAGTCACATTCTTTGTGTGGTTTTTTTCCAGTTGTCATTGGGAATTGGTGATTTCAATTTACCCATGTCCTAAAACAAGAGCAGAAATAGCTTGAGACACAATTTCACCAAAAAAACAGGGACAAGCTCAAAATTTTGCAGGTTGAAAACTTTAAGATAACAAATCACCCACCCATCACCATCAAAGATGGAAAACTTTGGTGACAGAGTTTGTGCCTGGAAAAGAGCCTGACCCTGCAGGTAATGTTGGGCACTTGAATGGCAGACACAGCCTTTTTTGTATTGCAGATGTGTCTTCATTTGAAATAGCAAAAGTGTCAGAATTTAGTTACCACAAGCTTTAGGAGTAAAGTAAATTGAAGATAATTTTAAAGGGGCAAGTTTGGGAGGCTTGTTCCCTGTGGTTCTGCAGTGCACAGTGGGATGGTGCTGCTCACTTTCACATTTGCAGCACAGGGAAAACGTGGCCTGACTTGAGAAATCAGAAGAAATAATGGGAAAAACAAAGCTATTTTAAAAAAAGTAAAACTCTGTGATGCTAAGGAGCTGTGCACATGCTGTGTGTGTGTGTGCATTTGCGGGGGAAGGCTTCAGCCCTGTAGCACAGTGAGCACCATACACACTGTTCCTAAATGTACCTGCTTCTGCAGCTGAGATGTTAGAAAGAGTTGAATTTTTTTTCAATATATAAAGAAAAAAAAAAAACACAAAAAAAAAACCACCCAACAGTGGCAAAATTATGTTGAGAGGCTGATCAAAAAACAAAACCTGAGGGGGCAAGTTGAGTTAGCTCATGACCTGCTCCTGTCCTGGAAGCCAGCGCTGGTCTCTCAGCATCGCAGCATCCCAGTACTGTTCTGAAGTGCTCGTTGTTCAATAGGATGTTACTTTTTCTCCAGTGTAATGTTGTGATTGTTACCTGATAATGTTGCCAGGGACTTCACATTGTAAGAGGTGGTCCATCTTGTTTTATGTATTTGGCTAAAAAGCAGTGGTGTTCTTTTTAATTATTTAAATTCCTAGCAACTGTGACTGCAGTAATGTGATAATGAGTAGCACATGCAGTGAGGAGGCGAGGGCAATGGTAGCCTCCTTAAAAATGTCATCTGAACTTTTTTTAAAGAAAAAAAAACCTTAAAAATATTTTTAAAACATTTTAAAACATTTTTTGTGTGTTCCAAAATGGAATATTTGTATTTGAAAAAAAACCCTGGAGTGTAATTTAATCCTAAAACCTCCTAGCCTTTGTGTATATGGTTAATGTTTGTATTTTGCAGTTTCTGTTTTGCTTTTTAGATAAATAAAATGTATATGGATATTTTTAAGTCATCTTTGCTTTTTTAGATGAGTTTGTAATCACCTTATAACTGAAAATAAAACTTTCCTTTATAAACCAGCTATGCTCTTGGACAGGTTTTTTTGGTCTTTGAGTAGCTTAGTTTTTCCTTTAAACCTATTGCTTATTTTGGGGCTGTTGGTGTGGGGGTTTTTTGCCCTTATAAAATACTATATATATAAAATATGTGTAATCACCATCTAACTTCACATCTGCCATGGTTTCACCCTGGTTGGCAGCACAGCCCCACACACAGCCATTCACTCACCCCCTCATTCAGTGGGATGGGGAGAGAGTCAGAAGGATAAAAGTGAAAAAATTCATAGGATACAAGTTAATAAGTAGCAAAAAAGATGGAGTGAGGAAAGAAAAAACCCACAACAAAACACATCAAAGAGGTAAAAAACAAAAAAACCCCAAGTGATGCAAAAGAAAGCTATTTCTCACCTGCCAGTGCCCAGCCCATGCATGGCACCACTACTGTGAGAGTTCAAATATGTCAGAGAAGTCCAATAGGAAGAAAAAGAAAGAAAAAACCTACCCCAATATTTTTATGGGCCTAGTTATTTCAAGCTCACTGACCTCTTGACCCCTCTGGCCTCTTCAGTCAAACAGGTTGAGGTTAAACCTGTGTCCATTCCTGAAGTCCTGATTTGAGGCAGGGAAAGAAAAAACCAACATGTAGGTGGCTACTCCTTGTGCAAATAAAACATTTGAGTATCACTGCTGGGCCTCCAGCACCCCTTGCCCAGGATCAGTCCCACAGCTGTCTCCAGCTGGAGTTTTTTGACTTGGTTGGTTGTTTTGCTGGGTGTGATTGAGGACTTTGTCAGGGGTTTCTCCTCTCATCAGCACAGCCTGCAATGCCTGGGCTAAGCAGCCTCATAAGAGCACAGACAGCATTGCAGCATGTCTCAGGTTAAAATAAAATAAATAAACAGGAAATTTAAAAAGCCACCAAGTGCCACAAGCTGCTGCTGAAGGGTTTTGACTACCTGCCCTGGTGGCCATCACCTGCCTAGGGCTGCAGCTGCTCCCATCAGCCAAGGCCCATGGGATGAGAGGTGGCATCAGCAGGGGGATGTGCTGCCCACTGAGGCACATCCCAGGGAGCAGCTCCATTCTAACCTTTTCCCTGGGACACACACGGAACCCCTGGACACACACTGAGCCCCGAGGCTCCCATTTCGTGGGCGCTCATTCAGCCTCCTGCAGCCCCAGTGCCCCCGTTGGCTCCGCACGGTTTTGGCAAGGCCTTGGTGCAGGGCCCTGCCCCGAAGTCTTCGCCCCAGGAGGGCAGCCAGAGATGGCAGATAAGGGTTGTTTATGTGGCAATGATTCCCCAGTCTAAGTAGGAGCATTCCTGTACCCTGCTCGGTCTCTGAAAATTCCTGCATTACCCACTTGGCCATGAAGGGTTGCAAAACCCAGCTCAAGCTGTCTGTGCTGGTGAGCAGATTCCCTATGGCCTTATATCCAGGGAGCATTCCAGCCTCTGCTGCCCACACTGGGAGCATAGGGAAGAAATCCTCGATGCATGGACACAAGAACTGTGTCTGGGTTCATGGCAGTCATTTCTTGGGATGTCTGGTTTCAGAGGTGGAGTAATTTGGCTACCACAGTGCAGATCCCCAAGGCACCCCGCTGGAGCTGCAGGGTTCTGAGCACCAGATGGGACATCTCCTGCCAGCACATCATTCTCCAGGAGTTTTCTAACCCATCCCCAGGGATTAACCACAGCTTTGCAAATGCTGCCACGTCACGGCTGCCATGTGCTTTGCTGCGTCAGTGTTTTGTCACGGAGCAGCCCAGCTTTAAGCCAAGATTCCCAGGGTGGAAAAGCTGCAAGCAGTGCTGGAACCACATGCATGAGCATCTCCAGCTCTTCCTGTTAACAGCTACAGCAAAATTGTCTCCATGGGCACAGGGAAGGGAGCGACCCAAGTCCTGCTTCTTATGGTGGGTGGCAAGGGACAGCACTGGTAGCCCTACAAGCAGTGGCCTCCCAGCAAAACCCTCTGCGTGGCCTTCCCCTTGTCCTCCAAGGTGTCTTACAAACAGGGTCCCCTGGCAAGTTAAAATGTTGCTGGAAGCAAAGCATTGCCCCACTATCATCCTCCAGCAGAAAGCAACACAAACAAAAACAAACGCATTTCATTTGCTTTTATTTAATTTTTTAAAAAGTCAAAGTCATTCCAATCCCATTTAAGTACAGAGATTTACAAATAGGTCCAAAACAGGACTAAAATATTCTTTGAAATGCTGTACTTTTAAATATTGTGCTTTCATAGATACATAAGAAAATTAGCATATAAAAATACTTTACAAGGAATACACTCTAATATATGGATAAAAATACACATTTAAGTAATGCATTTCATCTTCATATCATTCAAAATGCATAGGAAGGGATACAAGGACCAAGTTTTTCTTCCTCCTTTTTTTTTTTTTTTAAAGCCTTTAATAAAAGTCTTCATTAAAAACCTATGAGAAGCCCCAGTGAGCTTCCACTGCTCAGAATATTGCATATAAAAACACTTCCGGCTGCACTGTCAATGCTCCACAGTATCAATTATGGCACGTTATCTAGTTGTGGCAGCAATGGTATGGGATATTGCATACTCAAAGAGAACATGGCTACAACGACAGAGAGCTGGATGGGGCCGTGCCTGGAAGAAACAGCCGGATACGTTGTGCTGTCACAGGGGGCTGCCGGGGACAGACAGTGCGGGGACAGGCCCTGGCTCAGCAAAGCCACACACACGTGCTGTACACCCACCCAACTCCCTCCACACACCGCTGGCGTGCGGGTGGGGATGGAGGAACTGGAAGGGCCAGCAGGGAGCGGGGCCAGGGCTCCGGAGCTGCCGTGTCTGACTGAGTGAGCTCTTCGACTCCAGGCCCAGGCCTTCCCGGGGAAAGCGGAGCCGGCCTCACGCGGCCACCAGGACACGGACATCATCATAAAGTGCTAATATGGGAACAGGGCAGGCGACGCAAACATCCCAGCCCCTCTGCCACGCGGGGCCGGGGGCTCTTGGGCAGGAAGGGAGCAGCAGGCAAAGGGGCACACACCACCCAGCCCACAGGGACACAGGACACAACCCCCACCCAACCAAGGGCTTGCCATGACCTCGGGGGAGACAGCAAGGTTTCAGTGATCCAAAACATCAGGGGCATATTCTAGCTAATAGCTATTCTATTTACTTCCAGGCACAGGCCAGGTTTGCAAGCAAGACATCTCCATAAAGCTCAGACTAACAAGGGGGATTCAGGCAGGTACTCAAGGCCTTTAGCCGTGGGTATGGCCTCTGGTCTGTAGTCACTACTGAGCACAGGTAACAACACTGCTCATGGGAATCAGCCACACAAAGTGCCTAATCCCACTACGGGGTGAGCCAGACCTAGGGGGGAGTGTGGATAAGGCTGGCAGGAGACAGCTGCAAATACCAATTTTTGCACAAGAATTGCATTTAGCCACTCTCAAGTACATTTTGAAGTGTCTTTTAACCGGCTCTCTCCGCAGCCCTGCACTGGGAGTGCAAGGGGCTGCAGGAATTGATTTGCCAGGAGTGTTGAAAGGATGGAGCTGGGCACAACATAAAAGGAAAGGCATTTCAGTCCTGCTGTATGTGATTAACTGAGCAAAGAAAGAACATAATAGCACCATGTGTGTTTGTAGGATGGCCAAGGCCTTTCAGGGTGAGGAGGATGTTGAAGGCAAGACCCTGCACACTCGATGGCAGGAGCACAGGGGGATGCCCAGCCATGGGGGATGGCTGTGGATGCTCCTTCCTCCTGTCGGCAGTTTGTCCCACTGCCATCGCTGCCACAGCCCCAGACGCACACCCAGCTCTGACCTTTCCAGCAATATTTGGTGGTCTACAGGCTCACTGAAGACCCACCTCCCCACTTGCAGGTTATGGTACACAGAGCATTTACAAATACCAGTGCAAAAAAACAGGAAAAACACCCCAAATACCACAAGAGCTCAGTAGAGGCATCGTCTGCTCTGCTCCTGCTGCTCAGAGCGTCTGGACACTCGCCTTGACCTCGGCGCTGCAGGGCACCTGTGCCAGGAGCTCTCTGTTCCCCTCCGAGGGAGCATTGGCAGCCAGTGCCAAGGGATTCCGGCTAATCACCAGGTCCAGCTTATCTCCAGCCTCTGAAATCAAGGGAACGGCCAGACAGCAGTCAAAGTCTCTCGTTCGGATGCGGTTTACCTGCCGAGATGGATTTAGGACATGCCATGGGGAGGAACAACAGAAAGATCATGTTTGTTAGTCAGCAAATGCAAGATTAGTGCTAAACCCCAGCTGGAAAAAATACACAACTCTTGGGGGTCCCTGATTCCAGGTTCACAATGGAGAAGAGCAGAAGCACCCTTCAGAATGAGCATCCATGCTTAGCTGAGGAATGGTGCAGTAACTGATAGAGGAAGGGGGAGAAAAAGTCTGGACCAGGCATGAACCCTGACTGCCAGTGCCTGGAGCAGTATTACAAGTATTAAACACAGCAGGGCTCAAAACCAGTTCTCCTGTTCAACCCTGTAGAAAAAAATGCTGCTGTTTTCCATTATTTTTTTGCCATAATGGCTTTTACTGGCCTTAAATTTGTGATGCCAAGTATCCAGCACATAGAAAACAAAGCCGGAGGGTTCTGGCAACCATTTTCCAACTCAGACAGAGGTAAACCCAGACTATACCAAACAGTTTCTTCTTCCCCTCTCTCCATTTATATCCTTCATTTCACAGGAGTCTGGATGCATTTCATGTGGGCTCAGGAGGCAGCTGCAAATTCTCTCTGTAGGATTCAACAGTGAAATCAGCTACTGCTGGCTCTTGCAGACCTTCAAGCACATTTCTAGGCTGGGTCATCTGGAGAAATCACCCCAGGTCTCTCACCTACAGCTACCAGAACACCTGGGCTTGGTGCCATGACAGCTCTGGGACAGAGCAGGCTGGCAAATGGCACAGGGATGGGAAGTGGGGAAGGGGAAAAGGAATTTCCCATATGCCTTTGGAGTGAACATAATGCCTGGGGCTAGGTGTTGCTTCCTTCTTTAGGTAAGGGCTGGGTATTTGGCTCCATACAACCCTTCCATCCCAAGCCCCTTCCCAGAATTAATGCATGCCCACAGTGCTGGGTCTGTGAAAGCAGCAGTGTCCCCCCACCCAAGCCAGTGTCAGCACAGAGACCCCAGGACTGCCCCTTACAGCAGAGGGACAATTTCTAGCCCACTCATAGACAAGGAGAGATAAACCACGAGCTTGCTCTGCCTCTGCTCTGTGCCAGCCAGGCAGCTCCAGTGCAGAAGTGCCACTAGTGCAATGCCATGCTCCAGTTAATCCATGCAGCCAAGAGGCAGAGGGTCTGTGACAGCAGGGACGAGGTGTTTCGCTGGCCTTCGGGCACATCGTCGTGCCCACAATCATCAGCACTGTGCAGCATCCTCAGCAATGCATCTCTGCACTTCCTGAGGGGAGTCACCTACAGCAGGTCTGCAGTCCTCAGTCCCAGCTCCACATGTCAACGCGGTGCGGTCGCCTCGTGTGCCCGTAGGTGTGAGCTGTGCGGCACAGCGTGCGGAAAAAGGGTGTCCAAAGTCTCCACGCCGCTCTCTTTAGGATTTTGGGCACATCTCCCAGAGCACTTGGCACTTGCAAAAAGCAGCACATCCAATACTGAACAGAAAGGCAGCCCAGAGCCTAATTAGCTTCTTGTTCATTCTTGCACCATCTTTTATTTGAAGCTGAGAAGGAATAATTGTATAGCAGCCAACTGGCTAGAGACCATAACAAGCTTAAACAAGGTTCCCCACAGTGCTGCCAGTCCTCCAGTTACCTGATGTACATAAAGTATTGGCTCTAATCCGACTGCTAAGAACCCCCACCTAGAAATTAGTAAAACTAAACATCTGAGTGTCTCCAAATATGGTCACAATATCTGCATTTCCAAATGGTGGCAATTTTTCCACAGAGGTTGCACTTCCTTCAGTTGCTGTTTGAGTTGCCTCAAAGCTAAAATAGTTGGTTTTAATCCACACAGAGCTTCTCTCCAATCTCCAAAACTCACCAGGCTTTTTCTGTCCCTCTGGTAGTCCGATATGCCCGGGGCACATTTATTACAGACTGTGCTTTTGACCAGAGTTCTTATTCTGTTTCTGCATCAGCTATTTCAGATGAAGCATTTTTCAAAGAAAAATATCCATAAAAAATAACCTTGCTTGAAGGATGTGTTTGCTATAAAACTCTTCTAGTTGTCAAAGGCATGCACAGAACTTCATGAATTTCACTTAATTCCACAAGGGGTTTCACAGGAACACATATTGGTCAATACAGTCTGGTTCATCCAAAAACCAGGAGTAGGACTGAGGGTGAGGAAAGGAAGCAACACAGCTTTTTTCTTGTTTTGAGCTGTCCAAGCTCAAAAAGGCCAATGCCAGAACAGGCTGTGCCCTGGACCAGTGTTACCTAGGAGTACCACCTGGGGTACCACCTGAAGGTACTACCTAGTGATTTCTTATTATAAAACACAGGTCCCATTGAGTGTTGGTGGCTAAGAGCTCACCTAGTTGGCTAACTATTACCTTTTATTAAAGTTAGTGCTGCCATGGATGGGTCTCACTTCTCTCTTCCTCTCAGCCACTCATTCACTCCGTCCCAGCCTCCAGAACTGCATTTTGCATTTATTACCTGAAGCACTCTGTCATATGGCTTGAGGCCACACTGATCTGCTGGCCCATCCGGACGGACCATATTTACATAGACACCTTTTTCTAACAGGCCATCCGACAAACTGAATCCGAAGTCTTCGCTCTCCGGGTCTTTGTGGAGTGTCATCTGGAGAGGCAGAAAGAGAAGAAGCAGGTTTCAATGCAGCAGAGCAAGATGATGTACAGGGTTGCCAGTATGGGAGCAGCATGAGCAATGTGTGCAGACCTACAGCAATTCTGCTCTGGGTCTCCTGGGCAGGTTTCTCTTAGCCAGGGCAGATAACACCGACTGAGCCTTATTTACCTGACACCATCATCACAGGGGAATTGCTTGGGTGAATGGAATAAAACCAACCCCAGAACAGTCCCTTGCTCTTGGATGTGGAAAGAAACACAGGCAGTGTAATACAGACAGCATTCATGTTTCACCCAAAGAGCAGCAAACAAGTGTTTTTAAAGGAGCATCACCTTCCCTGGCCCAGGTTATGCTGTGTATCCTCTGTGTGTGCCAGACCAGCACATGAAAAATCAACATGTTTACTGGGAATTTTTAATGTAGTGAGTCAAATGTGAAGACAGCTCATTTTTAATACATCACTCAGCAGGAACATCTAAAATTCTCCATATTATTTACAAGTTATTTTCAGAAAATTCATATCAGTAAGTGCTGATGCTCTGAGGACAAGAAATGGGCAACCTCATCATCCTTCCCTTGGGCAGGTCACGCTTTGGCCTTGTCCAAAGGAGGAGAGCTGGAAGTGGAAGTGTGCTGGAAGTGTGTCTTATCATGGGGTAACACTGGGAACCAGGGACAACTGATTCCCCAACACTACCAGAATCTCCCCTTGTCTCCCATGAGCTGGGAGTGAATCTCTACCATGGCTCACACTCCATCACTGTGCTCCTGGCTGAGTGAGCCTCATGGATCTGCAGTCCTGGGGAAGGATAATGCTCAGGATGATGCACAGGAGCATCCCACCTGGCATCAACCTCATTTCCAAACACAGCCAACACCAGATGCTCCAGCAGAATGAAGAGTCACCCTATAACATGCCTAATTACACAGCTCTCCTCCTTCAGGTACCAAGGAGTTTTATTTAAAGACACATTTGCCTGAGGGGCAAAAGCAGATCAAATATGAAAAAGTTGTGTTTTTTCCAGCTAGAATAACTGCAGGTTTCATTCTGAAGTCACATTAGGAAAGAAAAAGGCAATCAAATTTTTGAAACCTCTCCAGCTCCCTTCCCTGCTTGCATTCTACATCAGCAACTTCTAAAGTTAATTACTTTTCGTAATTACCATTGCCTTGCACAATGGTTAAACTGGCTACATTCAGCTGGATGCTGAAATCAAACCAGAAGTGGAGTGGAAGCGGAGGGAAGTGAGTAATTTTTTATTTGAGAAGTGGCCTACTAAATGGAGTGTACCACAGGAAAAGAGCTGATGGGTCTCCAGGGGGCCATACTTTGAGCTCTCTCACTTTTATCTGTAGCACCAATTAACAAACTCCAAAACACAAGGACCTGGAAATCTTATATATAAAGAGAAACAGCAAAGCCCAGGTCTGAACCCTGCTGAATGATGGCAGCTAAATCCCATTACTCTTCTGAAGGGGCTCCTTCATATAAATCTGACCTTCTGGAAACCTTCTTTGCAGACCTTGGTGAGGGCCAGCTTTAACAAGGACCAATTTCTAGGGGTCCCTCTGAGCAAAGCTGATTTTTTACAAGGTTGCAAAGGTTCTACAGCTTTAACCATTGAGGTACTGCAGTGCCACAGTTACACCCACCCTTGGCAACACAAACCTTGTGAAACTCAAGGGGGGTGGGGGACATGATTTCCTGCATCTCCTTGTCGATCTTCTTCATGTCCAGGTTCCTCTCATTCCTCTTGGCAGGGGAGCTGCTGCCCTCAGTCTGTCCGTCGGTGCAGCTGGAGCTGGCTTTCCTCAGCGGGCTCATTCCCGAGGGGTTGACAGAGTCCAGGAGCAGCTTGCTGCCCTCCAAGCCCAGGTTGTGCACGCTCCCTGTCATGATGGATGCCTGCAGGGCAAGGGCACAGCATCACTCTGCTGAGTCAGCAGCAGGAAGAGAAGGACCACGCGGCCACTGAAGCTCCACAGACAACACGGCGGCACCACTGCTCTCATTAATCAGAAAATAACCACCGAGAAGCTCTTCCTGCTGGCTGTAAGAGCCATTCCCAGACCTCAGGAGCCTGCTTCCAGGCCTATGGCTGAGCCACTTTGTGCTGTCCACCCCCACCCCAACAGGGAGCTTAATCTCAGAAGGAAGCATTTGTGAAGCACTGCCTTCTTTTTCTATGACTTCTACAGCAACTGGGCCAGGCAGGCCTCATCTTGTGCATGAACCATCTTGAGTCAAGGAGGATGAATATACCATTCTCAGGGAGCCCCCAGAGGAACCAGAGTCTGCCTGGTTCTCCAGCCTACCTCTGCAGGCTGCAGCCCCTCTCCAGCATCACCAGTGCTGGCAACGGCCCAGAGGAGTCAATGCCTTGGACTCCACTGAGGCCAATTCAGCACAAAAATTAGGATTTTATCTGTCAGTAAATAGGATCTGTCACTGAGCAAAACTGAGTTAAAAATATGAAATTAAGTAGTATTTAAGCCTGGTCATCCTTGATAGCATCCATTAAAAGATGCCCCTAAGTAAATTCGACTCCATTTGGCAGTGCTTTTCACTAATGAGATTATGTTGATCAAAGCTAACAAAGGAGTCAAGAATCCAGTCTGTGGAACCTCAGCTGGCTCCAGGTCATAGAGTCCATTTAAACAGCGTAATGAAAACTCTAATTTCAAAGTTCAAGTTCAAAGGGTCTGCAGTGCCAATAAATGTCATAAGGTAGAAGAAATGACAGGAAAGGTATGGAGCAGACAGCAAAATTCTTCAACACTGAACATGGCAAGTCAAAGAGCAATTGCTTCTGTGCACAGGGGAAGTATCATCCAACTAAATCTCTAATCAAGACCCTCCAGCTCTTTGCTCCAAGGTGGAACAAAGACGAATAAAGTGATTTATGGTGGCAGTAGGAAAATGCCAGCACTATCCATGTTATCCCAAAAAGGGTTGGATAAAATACAGAAAACCTTTCAGCTTTGCACTTTTCAGGTCTTCACACATGACTTGATCAGCTCAAGTTTGGGCAAAACTCAAATACCTGTTACATGGAAGGACACTGACTTACCACATACTTGAAAGGCAGACTAACAAACAACAGCACAGCCAGCCAGGGGACATTTGGTCACTGCCCTCAGGTAGCCTCAGCCCCCAGGATGTTGTGCTGTGCTGTCCCAGCACCAGCACTGCAGAGCCAGGGAGAACAGCAAGGTCTGTGCATACCATGCCACTGTCCTCCCCCACAGGCTGCAAATACACAACCAGTCAGGACCCAACAGCATTGGACTCCTTCTCCATCTTCACGGCATTTAAATCTTCCTTGCAGCATCATAAGCAATTTCCTAAAGTTCTTCCATAAGCTTTAGGTTTAGTGCAAGGAGCAAAAAGGGCAATTCCAGACCTCTCCAGCCTGTGGCTGCTCTGCATTATTTTTCCCATGTCCTGGCTGCCCACAAAGCAAAGCAGAGACACACACTTTACTGGGAAATCCTGCTTCTTCCCATACTCATAGCCTGGAAGTGGATTCCAACTGTGTGTGAACCTGTTTCTAGGCTATCACAGGTCACCTTGTATGACTCCTTATTTAAAAGCAAAGTATGAAGGGCCAATTTTTTTAAAAAAACACAAACAAATTAAACCTCTGACTGTCATAAAATCACAGGAGGCTGAGTGTTGGGGCTAAGAAAGCTGCAATAAGGCAAAGGCCCCAGTGAGCGCTGCACATCCCACAGCACACTTCACAAAGGCTGAGCACACGGAGAGGGAGGAATGGATCAGTAGTATTTTGCATTTGATAAAAGGGGAGTTGAACCCAACAGATTCCTGCTAAAAACAGAGCACTTCCCCTCTGTCCTCAAAACTTTCAAAATATTCTAGAAACAAGCTTAATACACAGAAACCCTGGAGGTGCTCAGCTTTCACTAAGATTCCTCTACACGTTTAAAAGCATTTCTATAACTGTCAAAGCTCCAAACAGCATAAAACAGCAATTGCACCACAGATCCCGGGAAAACAAACAGGAGTCCAACAAATCCCTTCTCTTGCATTTATATACCAGCAGAACAGAAATATTTATGCAACATTTTAGAGAGGTACTTTCTCTTAAGCAGTCAACAACTGTTCAGAAAGGTTGAGAACAGCTGCCTAAACTCGTCTCTAAATACATTCAGATCCAGGAAATAAGTGATCAAGGGAAAAAGTTATAGTCTGGGAGGGCTGGGGATTTGGGATTTTGAGTGTGTTGTGGAGTTTTTTTAAGTCAGCATTTTCTTAAGCAGTTAAGATAATGAAAACAGCATTCCATGCTTCAGAACAATAAATTTAATTGCAATTTCCTCCTCCACTTACAGTTGCGAAGGATCAAGGAGGAAAGGGCTATTAACAAGTCCCTTGTCACAATACAAACCAAAACAGGACTTTCCTCTTCGACCTTCAATTAGTCAGAAGTTGCCTTTTTTTCTCTGGAGCCTCTGCAATATGCAACTGTACAAAAAACCAGTCCCACTGGGAGTGATGGAGGGCATGACCCAGAGAGTTCTCCCCAGTCCTCTGCACCTGGAGGGCACAGGGAGACATGGTCTTATGGGGTCCTCCTCCTTCGTTCAGGCTGTGGGAGCTGAACTAGGGAAAGGAGCAGCACAGGCCCCATCCTGCCAGGCAGGTTTGCTTCCTGCTGCTCACAGTCTCAAGGGGGCCCTTTATTTGCATCCCACGACTTAGAAATCCAGGCTCCTCATCCTATAACCGGACACAATAACATGACCTCCAAAGCATTTTGGATAAAGAAAAGAGAAAGTGGTTTGTGAAGAGAGGAAACACCTTTATTTCTGCAGGAAGCAATTACTTTCTCAGATTTTTCCATGGGGAAGGCTGGCTGAAAAGCTTCCAATTACCTATTTCACTAAAACAGTTTCCGGCAGAGTGGCAGCTGAATGCAAGATACGTGTGCCTGTCGGCACTTGAAGCAAGCCAAGGCTTCAGTCCCAATGGGGGTCTCTGGAGCTCCTTTTGCTTGGCCTTCAAGTGCTTTGGACAGACAATATCTTTCCAAGCAGAAGGTTCACCACTGCATAGGGAAGGCTTGCCAACAGTCATGTGAAGATTATTGGCCAGCAACAGTTCGTGAAAAGGGCGTGGAGTTCCTGGCAGGCAAGACGTGGGCTCAGGGAAAGAGCACACGCAAGCAGCTGCCTAATGAGGCAGAGTTACCCATTAGCACAAAGCCTGGCAGGAATCAAACCCAAACCCTTCTTCACACCACCAGCAGCTCAGGGATGCTATGGGCAAGTAGCATCTGGGGAAACGGTCTGACATTTGTGGAAAGAGCAAAACAGTCAGATCAGCAACAAATTCAGAAAGTGATTTACCTCAATCTCCCTTAAAAGTTCAGACTGGCCGCATGTTTCCAAATCCTCCAAAGCTTCTCCAAAAACACGCCAAAAATTGTCCTCATGAGTGGTCTCAAGGCCATTTTGGCGGTTGGGGTATCTGTTGTAACGTAGGAACCAAATATTGTCAGCACTCTTCTGCAGCGGGGTGAAAGCTGCAAGGCTACAGCAAGTGTCTCACCAGTAAAAGCAGACTTGAAGAGTCTTCATATACAAAAGCAAACAATATGAACTTTTCAAACAAGAGTCCACATACGAGACCTCCATGCATTTACTAACGGGGCAAGTGTCCTTCAAAGGAAGCATTAAGTTGGTGTAGTAATGTCAAAGTTCAAAGGGTAAATTAAAAAGTGCCTGTAGGAAGATTGTAGGTTTAGGAAGACCTTTTGGTGAAATAGAGAAGTGAAAGAAAAAAGGATGCGTTATGGGTAAACCAGGAGCCTCAGAGACTGTTAGTACAAAGGCTGATGGGATAGAGCTCAGATCTGAGACACAGAACACCTGAGAAGAGAGAGAAAAACACAGAGGGTAACAGACATGGTGAGAAAATGATAAATACATTAGGTCTCTATGAGAGTAAATAATGCAAAGATGTATATAAAAATGACTGCCCTGGGCTGGACAAGCAAATGCACACTACAGCCAGCAGTATCAACAGTGTCATGTACAACCCATACAAACCGAGTTTCATTTGCTTTGGGATGGCCAGGGAACTGAGCTGTTACTTTCAGGAGGTCTCTCTTTTTTTTGCTGTATAGCAGTCTTGGCACTTACAGCTGTGTAAAGTTTGCCACCAGTTCTGTCTACAACAGAGAGTAAGGTTAGAGAGAACCTCTCTCAAGCTGGTACAAACACACGTGAACACCATGTGCTGGGGGTTCTGCAATTCCCCACCTTGGCAGTTGCAGCACTTTTTATCTCTGACCACAAGCCAGGGTCAATTCTCATACCTTTAAATCAAACAGCAATTAAACATGGTGAAATCCTCTGAACAGAAAAGCAGGTGATGCTGGACACTGCTTACTGAACACCAGACTGCAAAGCTCAGACCACCAGTGCTCTGTTGAACAGGAGCCTGTTGAAGGAAACTCTCTGTGGTGTTAAATCACAATCACGATAAAGCCACTAATGTGTCATGGAAGAGCCCCAAGGGCACAGTGATATTATAGAGCAGCCCTAATGCATCTTATACATATCTTATAAGGAGCTGCATGGACAATGCTCCAGCTCTGCACCATCTGGTAGTATCTTGCATGGTTTAATGGTCTTCAGCTCCACTCAGAAGGGACACTCATTCACCAGAGCCACTCAGCAAAGTCAAAACATTTTACTTGAGCACATGTCACAGAGAGCTTGGCCTCCATAAAATATACAAAGACCCCCTGGTCTTTTTTGAGATGTTTAACGACTGCAAAGTCTTTAGCATACACTTTCCCTTTGATCCACTGGTTTAAATGGGAGTCTGTAGCAGGCAGAGACTCACTCACACACCCTTTTGCTCCTTCTGGGATCATGGACTTCCTGAAGAGAGCAGTACATGACATGGCTCATTGTCTTTTAAATTCACCCCCTATCTTTCATCAGCTTCTAAAGGACAGTAGCCTTTATGCTAGGCAGAAAGGTCAAATAAACACCCAGCAAGACTTTATAAAAACAAACCAAAATTTCCCCCAAAAAGGAATTTTTGATTTTTTCCCCTTACTCATTTCCTTCCTCTGCTCCCAGGTTCCCAAAGAGGCAAATGTCCCTTCTAGTTACCAGTCTTGCCTCTCAGAGCAGCAATACACAAACACATCCAGGACACAGATGAATCAGAATGGGCTCCCACATCACTGGGTCAGCAGGTTCTTCCAGGCTAAAGGCTGTCAGGGTTTGTTTTTCTCTCTAATAAAGAGGGCTCAGCAGCATGAACCATCTCACTTGCACTTTGACATCAGGGCTCAGAGTCCTCATTAGGGACATGGGGTTTCAAGGGCTCAGATTTGCCAACTTCAGCTGCCAGCAGCCTCGCCGGGAGGGATCAGTGACCTCTGTGAGCTGGCTCTCGCTGAGAGGCAAAACAAGAACAAAGTCTCCGGCGCTGCCAGCCTTCCTGCCAGCTTGATCATCTTTAAATAGGTGGAAATGGCCATGAGATGTTCTAAGGGTTTTGTTTGGACAAACAAAAGTTAAGGAAAAAAAATAGGAGAAAAAAGAATCAACAGTAACAACACAACACACACAACTATGGGGACTCTGGAGGATGTTGAGGGGAGGGAAGTTTTGAAGCAATGGGGCTTTTCCATTATGTGTGGTGCAGTGAGGGGCAGCCTCTGGCCAAAGCAGATCCAGCAGGATTTTCACCCAAAGCACGGGGCAGCTGCAGCCACCTCCCTGGCCTCAGGAGGTGTTACAGCATTTTCCCCATGCGGGCTGAGCTGGGGGATTAACTTGATCATGTTCAGTGTAGCTTTGTTTGAGGAGTTGGAAGGGCCACAGTGTGATGGAGAGAGAATCCAGCCACAGTTTTGGTAGATTTTAACATGGATATGCAACCTCACACTGGTCGTCCAAGAGTTTGGTTCGCTTCTTTTGCTTTATGGCACTGAGCTGTTGTGAAGCTGCATCCTTACTCAAAAAAAATCTGGCCAACACATACAGGGACAGCCCTGACCATATCTATTTATTACACCTAAACTACAAAAATACTGCAGCATTTACATGGCAGGAGTAAGAAACATGGTAGGAACCTGTGGTCCATGCAGCTGAGACCACCCTAACTCTAGACACAAAATGTCACCTGGCCATGGCAGAGCTGTCACAGAGCTACACTCAGGGTAACCTGGCAATGTGGAGGTGGCCCAACACAGCCAGTGCAGCACCAGCATCCTTCCCCGAGGCTGCCTGATGCCAAGTGGGACCTTACTGGCCACTCCATCACATTCCCATGCCCTCCTTGTCCCTGTGCAGTGACACCCATACTTCCAAACACCTCCCTGCCTCCTCCCACCTCTCCGTACCTGCTGGGCTTGTCCCAGTCATCTTCACTGAAGCTTCCATCCATGTAGGGATAGTTTTTCCTGGGGTCTGCTGGAGGGGTGCTGCTCTTCTGCCTGCTGTGTCTCCACTCGTGTGGATGGAGGGCTATGCCGGCAGCCTGGGGTATGTACGTACCTAGGGAAGGCAAGAAGGAGTGGAGGAAGAGAGAGAGCAATACCTGGTCAGAAACCCCAAATGGAGTAGGACACGCAGAGCCAGGAGAGCCTCCTTCCCTAGGTCCCAAACGTGAGGTCACATGGACTGTAGACTTTCCATCTCAGTCATCCAAAAGCAGTTCTTCCAGTCTCTTCTGGCTTTAACCAAAGCAGCTTCTCAGGATGTTGACATGGGATGCCCCATTTCTCCTTTTCTCTCCTGCTTCTCAGTTGTTTTATGGTGTGGGTCTGGGATCCACAGACCCAGCAGTACACATACCCACAGATGCAGATCCTGCCTCCAGCCAGTTCCAGCTGTGGTTAATAGCTCCTGTTTCCACACTGAACCCAGCAGAAATTATGTTGTTGAATCCGTCACCTTTAAATACAACAAGTTCTTCAAAGGGCAAAGGGAAGATCCTGACAAGCTTCCCTCAGTGGTGGTAATGAGGAAGAGTCAGCTCTGATCCTAAGAGCTGCCAGCCAGTTCTCTCAGAATTCCCATGCCTTTGGGATCAGCTGGTGCAGGTACAGGAAGCTGCTTCAGGGACATGTGTGTGAAAGGCAAGGAATAGGAAGAAAAACTCTGCTGGCTTGAGAGCAGAGGAGGCTCATCTATATCACATTTGACAGGAGATCAATACAGACTGTTAGTATGAAATCAGACAAGTTTCACTACATCTACCCCCATGGACTTTTCTGTACTGCAGTCTCTTACTCCAGAGATGAAAATCCATCACTACCAAGTCACAAGATCCTCAAATCTCATGAGAAGATGCCTAAACAGAAAACTTCCAAAACAGACCACTCCTCAGCAGTGTCAGTGCCATCTGCAGTAGAAATAAATCTCCTGAGTCCCCTGCCCACCTCCTACTGCCCATTCAATGTTTCAGAAAAATCCTCAGAGCCTTTCCAAGAAACACTGTACGCTCCCATCACACGCTGTGCCAAGCAAACAAGAAGAAGTAATGGAGAAACATGAAATTAAGGGAGACTTGACATCCTAAACAGCTGAGAGCACTGGAAATACCCAAAGACAATGCCAACACTTTCTCTGAAAACGCCAAGGCCTGTTATTTCATTTAACGGATTGTTTCCTCTGTGTGTTTTTAAATGTTAGACTTCTCTGGAGAAAGCCCCAGGAAAACTGCCTGCCAACATCCTACAGCAGTGGGAAGCACACAGTGCCTGCCAGAGCAGGACAAGGGCCCTGGATGCAGGTCCCTGCAGTGGGTGGGCAGCAGGACTGGGCTGGGCACAGAGGCATGTGTCCAGAGCAGTCACTTGGCATCATTATAGATTCACCTTCTCCTTCCAGAGAGAAGGGCTGGATCCTTGGGATTCAGAGCCACCTGGTGGCATGTTCCCACCAGGCCCAGCACAGCTTCCCTGCCAAAATCCTTCCTTGAGCCATCTCCTACTGCTGTGGATGAACCTCAAATCCTGCAAGGCTGCAGAGCCTGATCTATAGTTCTCCATTTGGGGTGTAACCCCCAGTCTCCAGGCTCTTTGATTCCCAGGTTTCCCTGTACCCTGCCTTCTGTGCCCATCCCATGGGCAACCCTCCATGCCCTTCTCCCTACCTTCCAGCACCCCCCTTTCCCAGCCAGCACCACTGCACCACCATGCAGCCAAATGCAATTACCAGGGAAGACAAGAGAGCCCCTGAAGCAAAGTTGCAGTGTGTGGATCTTGGGTAACTTGGCACCAGCCCCACTCCCTGGGGCGCTGTGCTCAATTACTTGTTCTCAATTTACCAGCAAAGCAATCACTTCCCAGTGTCCAACTTGTGTTAACATTCAATTAGATGGAGAAGGATTGCAGCATTATGAAGGCCAGGGGATTCCTCCTTAATGAAGCCTCCAGTCTCAACTGTGCTCCCAAATTAAGACTTCAGATAAACAGAGGCTGAAGGAAGATGCAGGGAGGGGGAAAGAGACACCTGGGCAGTGCTGTCCTTTGAACTCAGCCTGAGTGCAGTGAGCACAGCACACGCACACTTTGCAGCAGCACCCTGCAGCATCCCTCCCTGTTTTCACATTCTGTTCTGGACAGGAGTCTTTCCACCAGTTTCCTGTTGCATGTTGATTCAGGATTTTGGTTTGTTTCACCACAGGCTAATGCTAGCTTACATCACTAAATCTGAACTGGTATAACTATTTTCTAGGGCTTTTCTCCAAGTAAAAATATATTCCCATGACTAGAGTATCCTCCATTCCAGTTCCACATCTGCTAAAAGCTACAGCTGAATAAACCTGACCTCGAAGACATGTGTTCATCTGATCACTCACCAGAGAGTTAGAGATACTTTCTTGTAGTATTACCTTAATTATTTTGTTAAGCAAGTGCTTCTAGTCACAAGACATTCTTGTGGATTTTAAAATATCCTGAAGAGGATTATTATGTCCTACAAGGCCTCTCTGGAGACATAAAAGTGAGCTATGGACCAAATACTCTGTAAAACATATGGCCAGTGAATACTGTCTCTGATTATGCGAATTATAAAGTGCTGTAATAGTTTTGAAAATGATGAGAACATTATGATGCCATATAAGCCAGAACAAATGTGCCAATAAAAGCCTAAACAGATACACCAACTCAAAGCACCACATGAGTGCATTCTAAAATACATTTTGTTCCTTGCTGCAAGCAAGAGGCCATACAAATGTGGTCAGGGCACAGGCTTTGGCTCATGTTCAGAGACAAGACACGGACAGAGCAGAGACCCCTAAGAAAACACAACCCTGGCTTACCTTGGCTTCCATACCCAGCATCAATGGCAGAGCCGTCCCAGGACTCCACAGTATTGTCCACACTTGGAATTGTGGTGGAGTATATCTCAGACAGCTTGCTAGTTTTCTGGGAGTCTGTCAGCTCATCTTCTGGGTCGCTTACTTCGTTTATGCTCCCCGACTTCTTGGGGTAGGATTCTGCAACCAGAACATCCTGCTTTAGCAGGCACGAAGAGCAAGCCTCAGGGAAAATCTTATGCTGACAGGGGAGCAAGCCCAGGTACTGTAAGTCTTTAAAGTACCTCTTTAGCTCTTCAAAAGTAGCTGAGAAAGGCATGTGCAGTGAAGCTGAAAGGATTTAATGCATTACTCTTATCTCAAGCTGAATCAAGAAAAAATGCCTTTCTCAGTTTTTAGCACATGGAATACAAGGAGTAGCCATGGTGATTTGAGGATTACCACATATGAGAGAGTTGGGACCTAATCTCAATTCACAAGGACATCTTCCTTTGCCTTTGGAAGCTTCCTCCAAACAGCCCTGCCCAGAGAACTGTTGGTTCCTGCAAGCAATACCCTGTAGCTTCTCTGGACTCAGAGGGCCTCCTTTATCCTCAGAGCAGCACCAGGGCAGGTGCTGGCTGCAAACCTGGCTACAAACAGATGTTTTAATTAGACTCCAATGACAACCACCCCTGCTGAAGTTGCAGCCCTCTTCCATGACCATACAACCCTCTAAGAACTCAAAGCTAATCACCACCTCTCCAGAGTCTCCCACGCATGTGACAACAGTGGAATTCCTGGGTGTGGTATTTTGAGGCTGAATTGCCCCTGATCAGTGATGGGAAAATGGGAGCTGAATGTGAATGATGAAGCTCAGACCTTCTCTTTCATTATTTTAGTACTAACAGGCCCTTATTATCATTGTATCGAATTTCCTTTCAGGTAAAAGCTATGCAAAGAATGATTTCTCAGCACAAACACTTCTTTGTATTGAATATTTTAAAGTCCTTGTTGATTAGATATCTTGTTAGCCATCCACACCCTGGATCTCTGACCTGAGGGATAAAAAGCCCTCTGAAAGTCTGCATTTGTCAATGAGGACAGATTATTTTACCAAACAAAGCCCAGTGTCCTGAAAGTCCCTATTTTCCAAGCCTTCGGAAGATTGCTCACCGTGATTAACTCAAGATTACCTTGAAATTTCAATTACACCTGCTTCATTCTCAGAATGATTAACGAGTCTCCAACAGGCACTTGCATGTCAATTATTTCACCAAGTGGCTGTGACAATGCTAAGTGTCAGCAGGGGGAAAAAAAGAGCACTTCAGACCAAAGACCAAGACATTTATCTGCAGGGGAAGAGACTGGGGCTTCTTGAAGAGGAATCAATTCCCCAGTTCTACCTCTATTTGCCATGTCCCTATTCCCTGCCCAGTCTTCATCCATTTGTAAAACAGGTGTATTGCCAGATATCTGCAAACTGCTTTGAGATCTACAGAAGTTCCATGTTTAAGAGTGATGCCACTTTTTCAGATGCAGGACAGGCATCCCTAGGGCCATGCTTGCTTGGAAAAGCTTTGTCTCTAGATTTCTTCTAATTCCCACAGCAACGTAAGCCACTGGCTGGGTAAGTCCAGCCAAATCCAGAGTGCATCGCACCAAAAAAAAGGAAAATACTGGGGCTGGGAGAGACTGGAATGAAGAGAGAGCACCTGGTACTTTCTGAATTTAATGAAAAAGCTTCTGTTTGGCTGTGGTCAAAGTTTGCATGATTCCTCTTTTTTTTCCAATCACCCTTCTGTCCCCAAAAAGCAGTGAGCTGTCAGTACTAAGTATGCTTCTGCTCTTTTATACTGTGTCAACAACAGCTTCAAAGCCACAGGGAGCTTGGCAGAGAAACTAGAAGGGGATCCCGAGAATGACGTTAGATGCTTTGAAAGATGATCTTAGAACCCTAAGCCAGGAAAAGAGGTGTAACAGATTTATTGCCAATTGCTTTCAAAAAGTTAAATTAAAGATTGGGGGGTGGGGGGGGGGAATTCATGCATTCTACCAACTCAGATTCTCCTTGCTCATTTAGCGGGGTTATATTACAAAAAAATCCCACATTCTTATACTTCTGAAAGTAACTTCTGCTTCACTTCTGTGTGAAACACCAACACAGACAGGGAATGGCAACAAAAGTACAAGGTGTCAATCTGAATTAAAAATTACTACTGTCAATAAACCTGCTGTTTCATCTCTTCCCATCAGCACAGAGAGGCCTTTTTTTCATCTGTGAGTCTGAAGTTCAAGAAACACACATTCTCCCGCTGTGCCCAGCCATGCCCATGACCACACTGCCTCATCTCACCTTCCACAACACGACAGAGACCCCCCAGCAGTGCCTGCTCCATGGCCCAGGGTCCCTGCTGGGGTGAGCCTTCCCCCTCCCCACCCCAGCTCCTCAACTCACTCTCTGTCTGCTTCTTGATCTTGAGGGTGACGGTCTCTCCCGCCATCTGCAGCAGGTGAATGGCCTCGCTCAGCGGTTTGCCCTTGAGGCTCACGTTGTTGATCGCTAAGATCCGGTCCCCGACGTGGATGGCTCCAGTTCTGGAGGGAAAAGGCACTGTCAGAAACTCTAGAGAAGCAATTCCTCTGGAAGACAGGACACTTGGCTCTCGCTTGAAGCAATTAACTCTCAGCATTTTAAAATATGTCTTTGTTCCCTCTAGGTACGCTCTATACCTGTGACTTCCTCTTCACCACATACCAGGAATCCAGGTCCTCCCAAGCTTCCATGTGCACAGACATACAAATACACATGGGGACACATGACCTCCTCAAATCCCAGGCCCCTCAGGAACTGGGACTGCAGACCAGCTTAGAGACAAAGCATTTCAAAGCAATGGGGTTAAAAGCATTTTCAGTATGTGGAGTCCAACACAGTCATCAAACATGGAACTGAAGGACATGTTCACCCTGATGGAAAGAAATTATGAGACAAACCTAGAAACCTATTGGAAAAAACCCAAACCAAAATAGCTCAAAAGAATTGCTCATGTGTGTGCAAGCATGAGCTGAACCAGCTGCAGTTAATGATATGCTTAAAGCTCACCCTAATCAGCCACACCCCTGTGACTTTCTCCCCCAGCTCAGGAAGAGGTTGTGTTTTATTGCTCAGCCACGTTCCAGCACTGGCTATTGCTCTCACCTAGATAAATCCTCAGGCTTCAGCAACAGGCACAAGCAAACTAACAAGTCATGGCAATTCCCCCCCTTCTCCATCCTTCCCCTCTGTCTGCTCACAGACAAAGGCTCACTTTACCTCTTCCCAGTGAAGCTCTGGGAAGAGCAGGCAGGCCAGGATGTGCTCACTGCCACAGCTGCTGCCAAGGCTGGAGCCCACACTCACCACTGGCTGGACTGAACTTCCCAAACTCACACTCCAGCTCCCAAATGCCAGCACACGAGAGCAGCAATCACCTCCTCCTCCAGTACTGCAGGAGGTTCTGCTATCAGGAACCTCTGTGATGGAGCCAGGAGGAGATGCAAATCTGAACTGCAGTATCTTTTTGTCCCCAGGAAATTGTTTCCCTCAGCCTGCATCTCCAAACTGGAATTTGATATATCAACGCAGGCAAAACAGCTGCTTGGCTTTCCCCAAAACATCAAAGTTCTATAGACACACTGCTGTGAAACATCCACTGTAAGTACATCAAATCAGGAAATGCAGCCAAGCAGCAGGTAGGACTGCTCAGGCTGCTGCTTCTGCTGCTGCTGAGGTACACAGCAGTGCCATGATGGTCCCACCAGCCACTAGATGTCCGTCTTGTCCCACCCAAATCAGCCTGGAAAAGCTGTCAGGGAAACATTTGTGCATTCAAACAAATTACAGATCAAACTGGGACCGGAGTATTTGTCTTCAAAGTTTCATCTATTGTAGTCAAAAAAATCAAGCTAAGCTGCTGGCAGTTTACAGTCGATCCTCTTCTCACTACAGCATTCAAGGGTTTCCTGCTGTATCCCTGAATCCAGCATGGGGACACATCCATCCAAGACACCAGCCCAACCACCCAGCCCTGAGCAACACGACAGCTCTGCAGTAACTGTGACAGTCTCTCAGCAAGGAAAAATACAGAAGCAATTAAAGAGAAAGGTCATGTTCAGTCAGGTATTTTTCTTCAAGGGGGAGAAAGCAAACCAAAGTCCAGTCCTCTCAGGCCCCCCCTGTGAGGCCAGGCAGACAGAAGCTGAGCAGGAGTGACAGAGAAAGCAGTTTCCAGCTAGTGACCCTCGTGCCTCTCCATTACTACCAACAGTCCTTAATTCACCTCAAATGCAAAGCAGCCCACGGAGCCATGGGCTGCAAGTCCCTTCTTGCTCAGAGGGGACATGCAAGAATGGAACTGAGTAACAGGTAAGTGGAAAGGTGTAAAACCACTGGGGAAGAGGTGGCTGCATGCATGTTGTAGGGATTAACTTGGCACATGGGTCACCATCCCTTTTCCTCCCTGCCAACATGGCTTGGTGCTGGGTACTCCTAGACCCAGCTCTCCTACAGCCACCCCCATCTACTTGAGCAGGCGGCACTAAAGGAGGCTGGTCTGGCACTTTGAAATGTCAGCAATAGCCAAAAATTGCTCTTGGAGAACCATTGCACCTCAACCAGAATTGAACGGTATTGTTCAGGCACACTCCCTTGGTCAAGAAGGAAAACACAAGTCCTATGGCACAGGCTTAAGCCATCTGCAGGCACTCAAGGAGGGGACGCAAGACAGTTACATGGGAGAGAGCCACAGCTCAACACTGATCTAACAGCCTGAGCTGCTTTTGTAGGTTTCTGTAAGATCAGACACAAGGAAAAAAAGTGTTCAAGGTCAAGATGAAACCTAAATCATCTGACTCTGAAGCCTTTTTGACTTCGGCAGCCACAGACAGATGTGTGACAGATCCTAGAGGACAACCTGCCTCCCCCACTGCCATCAGCCCAAGATGCAGTGCAGACTTTCACTTGTGCCTCTACAAGAATGGCCCATGGATTCCTATTCTCAGACACTGAGATCAGGTCCACCCCATGTCAGTGCTGCCGAACCATGTCCTGTGCTCCAGCAAGAGCATGGATTTGGATTAAATCCCCATCCTTCAATCAGAGCCTGGCTAAGGACATCTGTGGCACAGATAAAGGTAGAGACATCAGGAAAGGGGCATTTAGGATAACACCAGGAGCAGCCCTCTTTCCTTGACAAGGTCAAGTCACCCCTTCTCTCACTCACAGGAGAAAAAAATATACCTTTCCTGCGAGCAGCCTTCATCCCAGTGCTCCTTGCCCTCCCCACAGGGAGCCAAGGTTACCCAGAGACATCCCTGTGCTGCTCTGTCCCCATGCTGCTATCTGCTACTCAGCCACAGTGAACATGCTGAACAGCTCCATCACTCTTCTCACAAGGCTTTTCATTCCTCACTGCCTGCTTGCTCCTGATCAAAATTCAGTAGCACTGCAGCACTCGCCTGCACTACATTTCTGGACGTAGCAGGCACCGATGTGCATCCGAGTTCGAAGGAGGAACAGTGGAATTGCAGAGGGAACTGAGATCAACAAAGGTACAAGACTGTCTTCTGACACCTGACAGCATTTGAGCTGGCTGTTCTTAACCTTTCTCGTGCCGGGTTGCAGGTGTAATACAGAAGTGCTACACAGAAAAGCCTTGTATACTCTGTGGCTATTATTTTATAGGGAAAAAGACCAAATCCTACAGTGGCAGGCTGTGATATAAAATCCCCAGAGAGAAGAATCACTAATGACTAAGTCTCTCCCCTTCCTTCCCAGGAGACACAGACTTTCTGCATTCTGCACCAAAGGGAAGCAATGGAAATGCACAGCAGTGTGCTGAGAGCTCTGGGAACCCATTGCAGTGAAGGACACGGAGATGTTTCACAGGACAGCTAAGAGGAAGTGTGGTCTTGAAACAGAAAAAGCCAGATCTGCTGTCAAACATCCCCAAGGTCTTGAACTTCACACCAGTTTGTCCAGAGGTTTTTTTGTTGCTGTTCAGCATGTCAGGCAGCACAAAGTAAGAGACCCTTAGAGAAGCATGAGTCAGGGCTGCTGAAATGATCTATTTACAAGTCACAGCTCCCGTATAGAAAGATTAATTAAGATAGAGTGTATGACTCAGTTCCACTTTATACTCTCAGGAATGTCCTGATCCTTTAAATCCCACACATCCACATATATTCAGACCCAGGCACAGAGTAACCTCCCCAGTGGTTGAAGGTAAATCTGCTCCTAGGTTTATTCAGTATAAATGCCTGATGCTTGGGCACGCCAACCTGCACTGAGATACCTCACGTGTAACACACTGAGCAACAAGCAAGGACCAGTCAGAATACACCTGAGATCCCTGGTTTCAGCAGGACACACCACTGCAATGGCCATAATCCAGTTTAGCAACAGGGGAGTCCTGGACAGAATTTCTGGTGGCTTTGTAGGCAGGCTGGGCACTCTCCTGACACAAGGTGCGCATGGCAAATCCCAGACCAGGAAGCACCCCCGTGGAAGAGGGGCATATAAATATATATTCCTGGCTGCAGAATTCACCTGGCTCACCGGATCTGACTTTTCCTGAAGTGTCTCTCTCATTGCCCCAGCAGCACAGCCCCCACCACCCTGCTTCATGTCACTTGGTACCTTCAGAGCACTTTTCCTCCTTAGCAGACTAAGACACCAAAGAAGAGTTTATGACAGCAGAGGAAACTTGTCATGGTTCAAGACCCCTTCTCAAATGAATTCAACTGCTCTGCCCCCAAACCTCACCTCTCTGCCAGCCCTCGTTTAGTCAGGCCTGAAATGACAATAGGGTCAAAAGGTTCCTCCGTCCCGGAGATGGTTATTCCCAAAGGGCCCCCGTATCGCTTCAGCTCCACCGTGTAGATAATAGCACCCGTTGTCTCCTGCTCATCTGAAAGAGAAAACAGGAATGCTGAATGCTTTCCTTTCCCCAAATAAAAGTAGTCATAGGAAAGACTTGCAGCATCTAGAAGCAAAAGCCAGAAGTCTTCAGTGACACTCATACAAATAGGATTTTAACCTTCCAGACATCACTTAAGGGCAGAATGACAAAAATAGACTATAATCAATTGGAAAGTGGTGACTGGATAGCAGCAGCCCTTATCTTTGTTAGTTTGCACTACCTATTGGGAAATGTCATTACAGTGGACAGGCACCAGTTTGCATCAGGATTTCTGTACCAGAGTTATCTTCATCCTTCCTAATCTTCAATTTGACCAGGTCTTCACACTGCCTTAAAATCTGCACAGCATCCTCCATTGAGCAATTGTCGAGTCGGATGTTATCAATGGCTAACAGCTTGTCTCCCGGCTCCAAGGTGCCAGTTCTACATGGAGAGGAAAAGAAAACTAAGAGTACATTTGAATTTGCCTTTCAGAGCCCACAACACATTCAGTTCTGCAGCGGAAATGACAATATTAACTTTTTACTGTCCTTGAGCTTTTCTGGAAAACAGCCATGAGCTGAGTGTGGGACACCTGTAATTTTAAAGAGAGCAAGTTTGTGTAGAGCATGTATCCACACAGAACCAGCCAGGAAGGTTAGATAAATATCCTGGGTAACCTACAACCCTGAAAATGCCTGATGTTTAACTGACAGATATTCAACCCCTTATGGAAACTCCTGTGTGAGCGCTCTTAGAAATAAGCCATACAGCCCCACTAAATTCCTCTGAACGCCTTGCTATGAGGGGTTGGGATCACAGGGGAAGTCAATAAATCCTGAGTTATTTGCACAGCTCTCCACCAGTGCCCACAATTCACTCACTCTGTTCACCAAAGCAGGAGCTGAGACATGGCATCACACCTGATGAGCCATAGCCCCTCCTGGGATATATGAAGCCCTTTACTACATGCTCTTAAATGCTAAACATCCATCTCATAGAGACTCAGCAGACATCCAAACCAGTGCCCTGGTCATCTTCTCCATTAGCTCAACTCTATTTGCTTCAATACAGACAGTTTTTATTGCAAACCCTACTGTGGTCTAAGAAAAACCTCTAGTGCTGAGGTCTCCTTGGATTCTGGAAATATCCAGACTCAAGTGCTACTACTTGGGCTACATTCAACTTCTCTGGCAGACATTCTAACTATCATGGAGGGCCATTTTGCAGTGGGTTTGACAGATGGAAAATCCTGCACTCACCTGTGTGCTACACTCCCCTTCTTGATGTCAGAGATGATCAAAGGATCCCCAAGCTTTCTGCTTGCAGCTGCAAAAGAGACACATGGTACAAAGCCTGGTGCTGAGTTTGCTGTCCAGGACGGTGGACGGTTAATGGGGAGAAGCAGCTATAAGGAAAGGGGATTTATATTCCCATCACAAAATGATGCTTCACAGTTGAACTCTGGAAGCCTCTCCAGAAAGGAAAAAAAAAAAAAAAAACAACCCAAAAACATAAATCCATGCAAAGTTTGTCAGTTGCCCTTTGCCTGGGTTAATTTCCTTAGGACTCCTGAGGGAGGGGACATGTGGTGTCCAGCAGCAAGAGGTGTCCCACAGGAAGAGGTGGCACTGCCAATCCCAGCACTGTCAAACACCCCTCACACACAAGACAAGGGAGCCAAAGGCCATGGCTGCAGTCAGAATTAGCACTGCTGCCTGGAGAGCATCCAGCTCAGCCCTGCGCTCCAAACAAGCATTTCTGTGTTCTTCAAGTAAAGTGGGCTATGAAATTTTCCAGGTGGAAAATAACCCAGGGAAAAGCAGTTTTCCAGCTGGTTCAGCTCTCTAGGGCACTTAATCATACAACCAGATGAATCAGGGGTGGTTTGTGCTGGAGCTGGAAGGGGTGGGTGGTTTCCAGCTCTTATCTCCTGGCTGACCCTGATAACTTTTTCAGCCCACGAGATGTGAGTACACATCTCTGGGAGAATTTGCATTTTCAAACTTGCCTGCAAGACCTGCTGCTCTCCTGAGACACCCAAGAGAGACTTATGACTCAAACTCCTCCTGACCTCCTTGTCATCCACACACCAAACACACACCAAGAAAGAGCATCCATTCCACCCTGCACCCTTCCCTCCTGCCTTGCTATGGGAATTGCATTGCCTCATTTAAAGTTGACAGAGCTTCTCAGCTTCTCACAAAAACTGTGTGGGAAGAAAGAAATGCACAGCCTCTGAACATATCAGGTGCAGGGCAGAGATTAAAATATCTGTGAGGCATGTGGCACCAAACACAGAGAGATCCACCTGCCTGAACAGCAGTTAGAGAGCACCCAGAAAGTCAGACATAGTAAGTGTTTACCAACCTCTCTGCTCTAGATTTTTCTGTTGTTTACATTCACTTATGAGATTTCAAAACATATGTCTAACCCAACACCTTTAAGGATATCCTCTCCCAGAAATAACCAAACCTTTTGTACTAAAGAGAGCAAAAACACAGCCAGTCTCAGTCATGGCAGATCTGAGAACCACAGTGAGGTCAGACAGCAAAGAGCAGACCGTGACTGATTTTATAATTGTCACAGCAATGTGACTGCTGAATGGTACAGAGCCTGGTGGAATTCTTTTCCCCATGTCTTACTGGAGCCTGGTACCAGACAATTTTGGACTGGACACTCATGTTGTGCTTCTGTCTGCAGATCTAAGGGAGGGGGATGTGTTGTGGAGATTCCCAGAGGGCTTGTGTCTATATTAAACCTGCCCACAGCATGGACCAGACTGCAGACAGGACAGGTCACACTGGGCAAAGCTGAGAAGTGGGAATAAAGGTGGGATTCAGGCAAAAACAATGCAGAAATCCCCATGCTGACTGAGAAGGCTACACACCATGGACTAACAGCACAGGCATTGAGATGTATCACTCTGATAATTATTACTGTTGCTCTCCTTTTCAGTACAGGACATATATTTGCTGCTGACAGAGGTGTACAGAGTGGTGTCCAAGCAGCAGTGAGGGGAGACCCGGCGAGCACAACCTAAGCCCTGGGTCAGGTGGCATTGCTGCATGTTTAATCACTCCCTAGCCTGGTTCTGTCAAAACAATCCTGGTTAGCAAAAATACTTTTCACTGCAAGGTTTGTTTACTAGTTTCAAAGCAGAGGCAGTGTGACAGAAAGAGGTTAGGGAGGATCCTAACCTGCCCTGGTAGTGGGCTGGGATGGCCATCTCTAACCTGACCAAGCCACAGCTGAACAACATGTCTGGAGACCATGAACACCAAGAGAGCAAAGAGGGAGGGGGAAAAAAGGCAAGCAAGTATAGACAACAACATGCCTCGAGCTCTGCAGATCTGTGTTTGTCTCAGCGTCTGCCTTGCCAGTCCTGTGACACGTGGGGGATCCTGCACACAGTCTCTGAGCAGAGAATGAGACCTTGTCCTTCTGAAGCTCCACAGCTGGTGTCAGCACTGAACACAGCACAAGCTTCCCATGACAGAAGCAAGGGTAACAAACCAAGTGCTTTATCCATAAGAGAACAAAGCAAGTTTTAAGGAAAAATCATTCTGGGTTTTGTTTGCAGGCTTTTTTTAGAAGTTTTGCTCTCAGAATAGATTTTCTTGCGATCTGAGTTAAATGGAAGAGCCATATACAACTGCACACAACTGTCCCTACCAACAGAGAACTCAAACTTTAATAAATGGCAGCCCTTGTAAATGTAAAAAGTTCTAAATATTCATCACAGAATCATCATAGAATCGCTTGGATTGGAAGGGACCTTAAAGATCATCTAGTTCCACTCATGGAACAGGGACACCTTCCATGAGACCAGGCTGCTTAAAGCCCCACCCAGCCTGTCCTTGAACACTTCCAGGGATGGGGGATCATCACATTACATAATTACTTAATGTAAATGCAAAGGCTTTACAAAACCATCAAATCTGAAGGGTAAGTTAGAGCAACTTAATGAATAACCATGTTCTCTCAAGAGGCATAAGATACAAGGTTAAGACAATGCAATCTCACAGCACCAAACAGAGGCTTGCTGTTCATTCTGAAAACCTGTAGTTACTGACTCCATTAATTAACCTTTGGCATGCCAAAGGCCTTCCTGGCACCCCAGCAGAGTGTCCAGATGGGTTTCCTGCCTGTCTGCTGGGATCAGGTTGCCCTGAGCACCCCTGAGACCCTCATTTTTAACCATCCTGGGCCATTCACTCAGGGTGACAATGTTTCTCTGTGCAAACAGCTGCCTGTCTGACAGTGAGAGAGCTGCAATTTCACTGAAGGGGTGGCTCAGTAGAGGTCAGAGCCATTAGATACATGAATCCCTGGTGAGATTTTGAATAGACAATTTCCAATTTGCCTGCAATTAAAACAGCACCAACCTAAAGTACATCATTATTAGGGCTGTGGTCTTTGGCATTAAGACATTTGCACAGATGAGTAAAGCCTCCTTATGCATTCATTTCTGCTGTTAATGTGGTTATTTCTCTTCAAAGGACAATGTCTTGGGAACTCTGCTGCAGGAAGACACAGTTTGTACACTCAGCCTTGCCTCTGGGTTCTGCTTTCCTGTGTGTGAAATGTAGATGGCAGCAAAGAAGGGAAGAGATGGAGGCAGGAGCTGGCGTGCAGAAACTCGTGCTCACTCTCAGCAGGCATCCTGGCTGCAGCCTCCATCTGCCAAGGCAAGCCACTTCAGGTGGAAACAGACTCTTTTTCAGACCCATTTGTATTTTTGGTGGATTTACCAGTACGAAAGATAGTTTAGATCTGCTCCAGTGGCCCAGAGAAGGCTCCATAAATCAACAGCTGGTAAAGGTAGAAGCATGTGGTGGGGAAGAAACTCAAAATGAAAACACTGCTTGGCAGTGGTGACAGGGCAGTGATAAAAAAGGTGAATTGATCAATACTGTTATTTACTTTTTATAAATTACTTTCAGTCTCTCTGCTGGGATTGTGGCTAACTCAGTGTTTACAGTGTGATGGATGACGAGGCCAGGAACACATGTCCGGTTTGTGTTTTTAATAGAATGCATAATGACTTGTACTGGTAAATTATTCCCCTCCAAGGAGCACCAGCACATATTTCACAGGCATCAACCCGTTAAAAATGCCCTTCATTATTGACCAAGTCAAAGCAACACTGCCAATGTGTAATTAAAGGAATTGTAATAATGCCATAAGAATGCATTTAAATAAGAAGCATTATTAAATTGGAAATAACAAAATCAGAAACCAAATAATCTCAGGATAGCTAAGGAATGAGAAGAAGAAAAAAAGTGAATCAGAATTGATTACAAAGAGCAGCAGTGAAAATCAAATCCTCAGTACCCAACTTTTTCCTCTATCATTCATTAAGTTTAGCAGCAGGTGCATAAATTATCAGTGCCTCCAGCAGGATATCTGCCTCATCACAGATCCTTTTCCTTTCACAATCTTCAGGAAGCAAAACCAGATCAGGATGTCCCACCAGGATAAAAGCGCTGGAGTGCATCAGCTGCAGTGTGAGTGAGGGGGTAGCACAGGTGGCTGCTGGGCTTGCCCCGCCTGCAGCCACGCTCGGCTGGGCTGGTGGCAGGGCACAGGCTAATACAGAGCCAGCAAAACTAGATTTGCTTGGCTCAGAGATCCATCTTCTCACTAGGACAGTGATTACACTGCTTAAGCGACTTAATCGAAGTTATCTACCTACCCAAATTCCGGTTTTATCACCTGCAAGCAGATATACTGCCTACTCCTTATCTGCAGTACTTCACACCATGGGCACAGGAATTGATTTGTTAAGATATATAAAGGTAATTTGATAAACAAGCTATATAAAGCATTAATGCATATCAAAAATTAATGGCAATTTCAGTATCTCTTTAAACAGCAACACCAACACACCTCTACCCTACAGTGAATGTCACAACCAGCCCTGGAGAGGATATTTGAGACAGGAAAAAAATCCCAAACTCTCAATACAAAAGGCAATCTTTTGTGTAATCAACTATCATTTTCCAGAGGCAAATAACAAATCTATATCTTATTTTATGAGGTGAGGTATTGAACGTATGAGAATACGTGACTATTAGCTTCTCACTGCTGGAGATTTTAATTCGTAAGAGATTTACAGAAAACCTTCAAAGGTGTAACTGCATCATTAGAACTGGATGCAGCCAGCAAGATCAGAGCATTTGAGGCATGTGTTCTGCTAATGGAGATGGGTAGTTCAGGCTAACAGGGGTCAAATCTTCACATCCCTGTGTCAAAACTCTGTTTCCCTGTATTTGCATCCTCACCATTCAGAGCCTCAGAGGTGGCTGCAAACAGGTAAGCTTCAGAGCTCTTGGAGCAGAAAGGAGCATGCTCTGCTCTTCAGCCAGAGTAGCTGTTCTACAAGCAAATGCCCTTCTCTCTGGGACAGAGGCTGAGGTACTGGAGCATGGAGAAAATGAGAGCTTCACTGGCTTCACGTTCCCTCACCCCTGGACAAAGTGCATGGAGCAGCACACACATGGCAGCTTCAGTGTTATTTAGCATATTTAGCTTCAGTGTATGTCATTTAGCATATGGAGCAGAGTGAAATGAGGCTTGAGGGCACAGAGATCCCTCAGGAGTACAAAGCACAGTCAGTGAGAGGCTCACCCCTTGAATTTTGTACTCATTCTTTGGGGAATGGAAAGGGAAATAGTGCTATATGCACATATTTCCACCATGCATCTTGATTTGCTGTGTCCCTTTGCCACACTGTACTTTGAGCACAGGGAAGAAACCTATCCGTGCTCTCAGACCACAACTGGAGACTCATCCAGCCCAAGCCTTCTCTTTCTGGAAAACCTTGAGTTCTCTGAGAAATTTAAATGCCCGCAGCAAACATCTGGCCCTCACCAGGAGCAACTACAGCCCCTCTCTGTATGTTCATCCCAGAACCAGCAGCATCTGCCCTCTCCGTACACAAATCTTCTGGATTTTCAGCCCTTTTATGAGCATTTCCAGAGATTTATGGTTCTTCCTGCAGCCAGCTCCATTACATGAATTCTTCCAACACATCCATCAAGAATCCTGCTCTCCCCCCACCCTTTACTTAGTCCATATCCCAATTAGCTCTGAGAGCCTCGGCACAGCAAGAACTTGATCACATTTATTTCTGTAGTGCTCCTCTGATGAGGTCGTAACACTTTCTGCCCATTTAAGATGGCAGAGGCAAACCTTCCCAGGCAGAGGAATTAACTACAGAGAAGCCAGCTGAAGCCAAGAGGTAAAACTCAATGCCAGCAACTCATCTTACATCTGTAGTGTAGCTAGACTATAAAGTTCATTAATAAAGCAAATTCTGTGGCCACCACAATGCACTGGGCCTTCTACTGACCCCTTCACCTTGTCATCTCCTTAAGCTGCTCCAGTTTTACAGAGCAGGGAACAGGAATCCAATGCAGAACACCAGTAAACCAAGTCCTCTCCTTTAAAACAGTGCTTATATACTTTTCCATATCAGAAGGAAAGCTGTAAAAGCTGTTTCTAGATCTACACAAACACTCAAGTCAGCAGAACTGAGAGGAAAGGAACTGAGCAAAACAGAGAAGGGTTATTTTTACCTCTTTTCTTTTGCTGCTTGCATCACACTCCTGCATGCACATCATGTCTCTGCAGGAAGTACTTAACATAAGGCTGCTTGCTTTGGTTTTAACATTTGAAACTGGTATATTTATCTGCCTGGTCAGAGGCAGAGTGAAAAAATGATGATCTAATTCACTAAGGATCATGTGGACATAGAATTATATAGACTAATATATGAAAACAAAATTAGGATTAAGCTTGAATTTCATCCTTGCCACCACATTTTCTGGGTGCCTGTCTTTTTCTCCATTTGTAAATATAATTTTGGCTTTGACTCAGGAAACAACTGCAATATATTTTAGGTTTATGCATGTGCATTACTTAAACAATGTCCTACATGTTCAGCATTTGATCAAAAAGATCAAATCTATTATAGTGTTAAAAAGCTGCTTTGTAGTTGAATAATGGGCATCTATTTAAAACCCAGGGGTCAGTTCCTTTCTATTAGCAGTGATTTCAAAAAAGTGTGTGAGATCACTTTTATAACAAATTTCAAATGAAAACCTTTCCAACATAAAAATATGTTTGAAGTGTAAATGCTCATCTGAAGCAGATCACGTTCAAGTAAGACTTCACAAATAAAAACTTACATTCTTGCCAGCAGCTCCCAGGTTCATTTTACTCTCTAGCCCCAGACACAAACTAAACTTTGAAACTTAATAGGGCCTTGCTTGAGCCAGTTTTTGCTACCAGATCCATTATCCTAGGTTGCTCCCTGAGGCTGGAATGCCAAGGCAGTGGCAGGGCAGCAGGGTGGAACGCAGAACAGTCTGCACCGTGCACTGCTCCCCGCCAGTGAAATGCCATTATAGACAGCCTGCTGCTTTCAGAAGGCACTTTGATGTCTTCAGACAGTAACTGCTACCAAGCCAAATGTTAAATACTGGGCTGTTATTTCTCAGGATTGTCCTTGTGGCACAAATAGGGGAAGCTGAGAAGGGGGAGAAGAAATATCACAAGGTGCAAAGGCATCATCCTGTCAAGGTTCCAGTCACTCCTGGGAATCATCCCACTTGGACCAGAACACCTCCAATTAACTCTCTAACTCATGCTGTAAATGTCAAGAGGTAATTACCATAGCTTATCTCTTTTAATGAAACCTAGTTTTCAAGTGTCCCTTGCGACTCCATCCCCCAGACACAGCTGTGTCTGTGCTCCTGAGGGCTTGGACCCATTACTGCAGTCTCACAAGCTGCTCTGTTTCAGATCAGAGGTGGTGGCAGTCTCTGGGCATGGCAAACCTGAGATGATTCAACTCACTTCACCCAGAAGTGAAAGACAGATGAGTGATCTGAGACCTGCATGTGTTTGCCATACAGGAAAAGTTCACTGGCACAAGGCGTAATAAGACCCCAAGTTAGTCAGAAATTTGGGATGGATCTGCCTATATCATCCCCCTACAGCATCTTCTCCAAAGAGGCCAAAAGATCTTTAAAAAAACTATGCTCAGAAGAGAAACAGAGATAATTAACCAAGAGTGAGCAGAGAAGAGAGAAAAGACAGAAAAAGGTTTATGTTCTCTTCTCTCAGTGCACACCAAGTCCTGGCACATGGCATTGGAGTGCTACAGAAACCCCACATGATCTTATCTCTCTCCGTTGAGTCCTCTAGAATGCCTGTGTGGAAAGCAGAGGCTCTTGCAACTGCTACTGCAAGTCTGAGCAATACTTACAGCTGATTGTAATTCCAAGCTCTACACCTCTTTTCTTGGGCAATTTAACGTGGAAAGTACCGCTGCTGGGTATGACAGACTCTATAAAGCCAAAAATAAACAAAAAAGAAAGAAAGGAGAAAAAAGAGAGTTTTCAGTTGCATGGATGGTTTCTTTGGAACCAAGAAAACAAGCCCATAAAGCACTGCTTTATTGGCTCAAATAAGGTTATCTGAGGCCCTGTGGACTTCAGGTTGAAATTTGGATTCTCATTAAAAATACATGCTCTGAACATCAAGTTAAGTACTCACATCACACTGTATTTCAAGACAGAAGCAGCTCTGTCAATGTAAATGGAAAAAAAAAATTCTTTTTTAATACAAAGCTGCACTTAACCCCTAGTCTATAGCTTCGGCTCTCTCCTGGCTTCAAGGCCATAAATGAATATAAATATTATTCCTATTAATGGGCATATATTTAAAGTGTGTCCTCTTCATCTACTCCTTAGGCTTATCTCAGCCAAGCAACGAGCACAGAACATTTATGAAAGGATCAGAAGAGCCCTCCACCTCAGTGCACGTCAGAGAACAACGAGAAATGGAGAAGGTCCTCACAGGGTTTCTCACCCTTCCCTCTGAGCCTTGTGAATACGCTCGCTCCTACGGGTTAGCAAGGCACGGGCAGAGAGGAGCCGCAGTTCCTTTGGGAACGCACCTGCCACGTCAAATTCGACCTCGAGCACCACCTTGTTGGTGAGCGCCGCGTCCCGCAGGAGCTGGTTGGCTTCCTCCATGGTCCCGTCCTCCGTCGCGATGCCGTTGATGGAAAGGACTCTGTCTCCTACTTGCAGCAGTCCACACCTGCAGTTCGCAGCGGGAAAAGAGGGAACGGGAACAAGGAGACAAGGAAAAAGAGGAAAGGAGGAAAAAAACAACCCCACAACCAGCCATGAGTTACTTTGTCAGGCAAATCTGTTACAAGACACACAAAGTACTGACATATTCTGCAGAAGTGGCCCCAAAGAGAAAATAACTCGTGTTGCTGTGCCCATCCCAGTGTCTGTGGAAGGGCACAGGGAAGCAAACCTTTGTGGGTTTCTAAAGTTCAAACATACTTTGCTCCTAAATAACCATTTGTGGTCAAATTTTTTGCAACAACCAAGGGGGAAAAAAGGTAACCCTCGCCTTTCTAAAAATCAACACCATGGCTGAGAGGTGAGGATGATAAACACGAGGGAATGTGACTTTCTTCCCTATCTAACCACAAACAACTCTTCCCATGCACCTGCACCCTCTGAACACAAACTAATGGCATTGAAAATAGCACAGATTCCTCTGCTTAGTTCATGGCAAATACTGAGGCTACAATCCAATAAACTCACCAAAATGTCTCAGCAAATTAGATAATCATTTATCCCTTCTAATTGCATTTCTGGAAGCCAAATGTACAGTGATACTTTTTAACCTCCTTGAAAGGCCAATATTATTCCAGTGTGATGGCCTGACAATATAACCACAACTGAACCTTTGGGGCTCTTGGTTTAGACTCACTTTCTCCAGGAGCAGAGATCAGCAGGATTTTTACTTTGGAAGGAGAATATGATGGCAAGGCTGCGTTAGAGATGTACTGCTACAGCACACTTTGTCTCTTGGGACCCCCCTGCATTTATAAGCAAGGTGTTTTTCACACATTCCTACATTCAGTATCCACCCACATTCCCTTTTTTTTAGATATACTGCAACACCAGCAAGATGATCCTCCAAGTTATCTCCCACATTATCTCAGTCAGCTCCCACCTGGGCTGGCCCATGGCTCTGCAAAAACAAGACTGCAGTGTTCCCTGCAACCATGGGAAATTGCTCATCTTCCTTCTCCTCTATCTAAAGTTGTTCACTTTAACTACATCTTTTTAGACTTCCCACTTATCACCTGGCTGTCCACTAGACCAGAGTTTGGGAAACCACTCTTCACTCATCACTAATGAAAGCTACAGAGTGGTCTCCAAAAGAGGTTTAAGGTTATGGCATCAACCCTAAGGTTCCCCTCAAAATGTGTAGCTATTTTACCACAAAGATTCTCCAGAAGACAGTAGATATCCTGTTTTAAGCCTTCTCCAGAGAATCTTTATTCCCTTCCTGTTTAATGATCAAACACATCTTTGTCTTCCCCTTTCTTTCACAGATACCTCACAGAAGACAGACTGTTTTTTACTAAACCTTCCAGTCACTCTTCATCACTCACACCCAATTCAGTTGTAAGAAAACACAGCACCACAGCTTCCAGGCACACAAAGGCATCAAAAGCAACAGACTCTTGACTGTACTATTCACATCCAAACAACAGGATGTATATGGAAGGCCGAGTTATCAAGAAAAAGTACACACACATCTGAATTCAAGAAACATGAACAAGCACAACAGCTTGTGCCAGTGGGCCATCAAAAGCTGGGATATGAACAAGTTTGGAGAGAGCCCAGGGAGGTTATTTTACTGGTAGGAAGGTATATTGACACTTCTGCCTGAGTTCATGCCATCCATGGAAAAATGCTGGCTACTTTCTGAGATGCGAATTCAGAGCTGTTTGTTCAAGGAGATGGGGATTAGGACAGGCAGCTCCATGATGTATAAACGAACCCACCCTTGCAAATAAATTCCATCAAGTTTAATTACAGTCCTTTCCTGGACTTGGGGCTATGCAGCCACATAGACACACTTAGAAATATCAGCTTATAAATATGAAGATGGCACAGAGTACAGCAGGGATGACTCCTCTGTCACCAAGAGGTTCCCTGCAATGGCTGCAGTGCACGTTTTGCAAAGGAGGGATCAACAGCTGCATCACTCAGACATCACTGTCATCTTGAGGCCACACAGGGACACAATCCACTTTGGCACCACTGTTTCAGCCACAGGGGCTGGGAGCTCACAGGATACTTTTACACTGCATCAAAGCAAACTTTTGCCACCTTTCCCACCAGAGTTGCCTTCTCCCAAAACAGTAATTTCTCGTGTTTCTTCACTCAAGGTGAATTTGCCTGAGTCTTTTACAGCCAACAGCTCTGTTAGGTCAGAGGTATTTTATTTCTTTTATTATTAGCCTCAGTCAATCACAGTTGTTTAAGCCCCGGTCTTGCAGGTTTGTAAAAGTTTGTGGTGTGATGCCACAACCTTCTGGCTTCCTCTACCAAGTACAAGGAAGCCTGACATGTCTTGTTAACCCTTCAGAATCATTCCAGAGACATCCATCTCCACCTACTATGTGTCCTTGCATTGGCAGTAGAGCCTGGGGAGCCAAGGGTATTGCTCTCCTTTGATCTGCCATGGGATCCTACAGGAATCTTAAGATAGTTTTTCCAAAGAGAAGACATTTGTCTCAGGGATGCTCAGTCTAACATCAGCACCTAAAAAGTGCTTTCAGACTCTGGGAGAAGTATCTTAAAATCAGAAAGAACAGGAGTACAGACACCTCCTGGAGTGAAAGACAGCACTATGGATGTGTTGGAGTCCATGATGGGAATATCTCCCTGGGGTAGAACAGATTTGCATTTTGCCATGACTCATTCCTTGGGCTCAAAGACAGCAACAGAGCCGCGGAGGTGTCTTGCTTGATACAGAGCAGCACATATTCAAGCCTTGGGCAGGATACACAGAAGAGCTCACTCAGCATCATCCACATCTGTGTGGCCATTCCAGCTGTGGGGGGGAGCAGCTGTGGCCATGGCCACACTGCTGGATGCAGAAACTCATCCATTGTGCCCTTACATGGCCCTGAGCCAGCCTGCACAGGTCAGACGTGCACACCTCTGTGTGTGTGCACATCTGTGCCCACACATTGGTGGGTGGGTCTCAGCCCCTAATGGATCAAAGCTCTGCTGACAGCTTCAGCCAGCTGCTAAACTTTGCTTCTGCAAACTATTCATACCCGAAAGGCAGAAACACAATGATCAAACAACTGTGTCTGAGCAGAGCCAGAAAACATGTAGCTCAGCAGGAAGCATTGATTTTGGATACTGGGATGGAGAAGTCAGATACTCTCCCTCTGCTGCCAATGACAGCTGGGGGAGGAAGGACACAAAAGCTGTGTGTTTCAAGGCAGCCAAGAGGGAATGTCAGACTTCTTCCCCTTCCACCCTCCCTGCTGATAACAGGGACTGAATCACTGTCTCATTCAGAACCCAAAGGCTTCATCATGCACCCTGGAAACAAAACAACAGGTGGGGAGGGAGGTCTATTAGAGGTTATTTGCAGTAAAACAAATCACAAGTCAGACAGGTGAGAATTTTTTGCATCAAAGCGCTTGCCACAAGCTAGCACAAAGCAGACAATAAATGTGAGGCAGCCCAACATCCCTGAAAAGAGGGTGATGCCATACTCCTCCCTGGTAGTACTCACACTTGCTGGGCACCCCAGAGGCAGCTCCTCCACAACAATGCAGATGGACAAAGCCAGAGTGGATCATGTGCTTGTACAACAGCACATTCAGATCCACAGGTTTTGCAGAGTGTGTGAACATCCAGGTCAGATCCAGGCTGCTAAACCTGATCCCTGTATCCCCAGAGCTCACCTTTTTGTCAAAGAGCAAAAACTGCAGCACCAGAAAGAGCACAGCCCAGCCTCAGCTGGGAGCCCAGCCTGGTTAAGGGGATGAAAAGGGCTTTAATGTCTTGGGCTGCAGCTACAGCAGAACCTCTGTAGAGAGGGAATAACATATCTTGAATGATGGAGCAAAGAGCTCTGTGAAAAGTGAAATGAAAACATAAAACTGCCTTTTTCACTTCACTGCAAATGCAGTGCACTTATCACTTCAAGATGGGGAAGAAAGACAGCATTTTCTTGCCAGCTAGGAAGAGCAGTAAGGTTTAGGAAAGAACGAAACATGCAGCAGAGATTTAATCCCCAAATCAAATCCAGGCTGCAAATGCAGAGAGGATTGCTCCAGTCTCCAGAAAGCAGCAGCCAGAAGAGCGTGAATGCTGCCGGGTGCGCAGCGCAAGGGCGAGCAGCGCGTGTGACACATCAGAGCCAGGCAAGGCTGCACTGCCAGTCACTGCTTTTCCTCCAGGCTTGGCAAGAGGATAAAGCAAAGCCAGGCAGATTTCAGCACATCTCCATCGCCCCCTGGGACATCAGGCTTTGCTGCTGCCTGATTTTTCAAAGGAGTTTGGTGCTTTGCAACATGAACCAAGTTTACCCACAATAGAGGATAAAAAAACCCGTAACGCCGTCACCTTAATTTTTAAACCCTGTTTGGAAACAATCAAACAAACAAAAGGCATAACAGGCTTTTGAAATCTCTCCTAACATGCATCAAGACAGCTTTTTCCTGTGCCAGCCCCTTGTCGCTGTCCTCCCACAGACACAAGCACCAGGTACTCCTGTTCCACCTTGCCTCTGCATTGGCTGACCAGAGAGGCTACAACAGAGACTGGTCTGCCCAGCAAGGACTTGCATTTCATTTTCCAGACACTTTCCCTGCCATACAAGTCTACCACTCCCCCACGTGCTGTTTCTGTGGGCTGGCTTGGAGACACCAAACCTCCAGCACATGCTGATGGGGCCATTAGAGACTTCTCCAAGATAAGGTCTGCAGCAGGCACTGAGTACTGCCATATTGCTGCACCTTTGGCACCTTAGGGAGGACAGACCACAGTGGTAATCACAGGTGGGAAGAAAAACAAGCACAGGGACATTAAGTTCCAGCCTAACAAAATCAGCTCTCCTTTAAACCCCTCAAGATATCAAGCCATGCTAGGACTTGACCTGTTTGGTAACAAAAGCCTTACCAGAAGACACCTAGATTGTAGTGCACAGACACTCAAGCAGACTCTAAATCCAGCCAGCAAGGGTATTGGGAGCAGCTGAACTCCAGGGCTGAGGCTCCACCACTAGAATAGTCACTGCTCCCAGTGTCCTTGTGGTGATAGAGAGCAGTTAATGCTGCTCCTCTCTTTTGCAATGTTCCCAGTATTACACAGCCAAAAGCAGGAGGGATTAACTGCAGCACCTACCTGCTCATCAACTAGACCCCTATCTCTGTGGTTCAAAGCCTTGTCTTTATGGCCAGTTCATATAGCTGGGCTCTGCTACAATGAAATCAGTCAGAAAACATTTTGCAGGGGCCACTTACTTCGACCTTTCCCCTTTCTGCACCTATACAAAAGATTTATCTTTCAAAGAGGAATTTAAAAAAACAAAAAAAGAAAGGGAATGGGAATGGCACTCTCACACAGACACACACTCCCTTCCTCCTCCTCCCAGACCAGCCGCAGCCTGGTGCCAGACGTTCACCTGGGGTGCGAGGGAGGCCGCGGTCAGCCGACGAGTGCAGAAATGGCAGTGACAGTAAACCATGCCCAGTGAAGAATGGGAGATATTACAAGGATGATAGTAAATATCTAAATGAGCCTCTGAGGAGAGAAAACAAACCAAACCATGAAATGTTCAGTAGCAGCACCATCAGCATCCAAGGGCAAGGTCTCTAACCTCTCTGCCGGGCTGTCAGGCTCAATAAAACGGACGAGAGGTGGGGAAGACAGAGTTTCAGTAGCAAAGATGCCTCCCTGGAGCTGCAGTCCGAAGCCGTTCAGAGGATCTCCCCTGAGGACCACCTCTGTCGTCTCCGTGTGGACTATCTGCCCGCCAGGACCCACCGTGCTGGAGGCCAGCGACACTGAGAGGATGAGAGAGGCAGAAGGTCAGGGCAGCCATGGTCAACATAGCCTGGGTCCAGACCTTGGTCTGGTGGTGGTGGGGACAGTGACCAAGGAGGAGGGAGGCACTGACAGTGCTGAGATGAGTGGTTCTACCCCAGCTAACCGTTGACAACAAGGACGGCAAGGAAAGCGTGCATGCCCCCTCCAACCCAGCCTGGCCCAAGACTGCTCTTACGTGAGCTCTTGTGCTCCTTCTTCTTCTGCCTCCTCCTCAGCATGGTGGTGCGGGGGCTCATGGGGTGGGAGCTGCGAGGTAGCGTGTTCGAGTTCTGGCACGGGAATCCCTGCGCGTTCATGGTGGGAGACGAGAAGTTGGCAGCCACCAGAGCTGGGGAAACACAGAGCACATTATGGACATGCACAGGGGGCTGCAGCCATGGGTTCTCTCACTAACAGTGTCACCAAACACCTCATGGGTTTGGGGCAGCTCCTCCTTTCCCGCTCCAGGGCTCAAAATCCAAGGAATGTTTGCCTCCCACAGTTCGAACACAGTGCAATGTGTCCTCTTCCCTACCTTACTGCCACAAGACAAGAAACCTGGGGCAGCACAGAGCCCACTCCTGACAAGAAGTGCATCTACAGATTTTGAAGTAGCCATAATCCTGCTGTTAACAAGCTGTATGGCACTAGGGCTGAGCTGGATGTGTTGCTGTATCACATTCCTACACGACACCAGAGACACCCTTTCCTGTCCCACAGCAACTCATTTTTGCTGTATGAAACCAGGCATGGGAACGTGGGGTTAGAGGATGGGTGCATGGGTCTGCCCAGCACACTGCTCTTGTCCCAGTTACCAGATCTGTGTGTGCTGGGCTGCAGATACTGATTTTGTACCTCAGCACTGGGCTGTGGAAGCAGAACCAGATGACTGAGGAGGAAACAAGCGACAAGCCACACTATGGATCTGAATATTAAGGAAATGGAGGGGCACAACAAGAATGAACACAGGCAGGATGAGGGCAATGCCATGCACTGAGGTTACATTTGCAGTAATCCTGTCCAGATGTCTGGGTCCAAGTGGGTGTCTTGCAGTGTCCAGGGTGGTGGGTGTGACAATAGTTGACACAGGGGTCCCAGCAGTGATGGTGGTCACTCTTCTGCACCTTGACTGATAGCATCCAGGGGAGCAGAAATCACCACAGGCAGGAAGGAGAAATGAGAGAAAGAAAAGGTAAGAACCATAAACCAGGAGATTGTAGAAAAGAGCTTTAAACTGACTCTGAACAAGTCAGGACCCAACCACACCGTGTCAAGCATCAGCAGCAAAAATGCAACCCTACGTAACCTCATGACACTTGATGCAAAGTGGCAGAAATCCACCCCTTTCCCACAAAAAACTCCACCTCCTGTGCCAGCAGCCTGACAGCCATGCTGGCGGGGCACCCACATCATTACCGTTTGCAGTTTGCTCTGTGACGTGCAGAAGCTCCATCCAGCCGGGAGTCTCCTGCAGAGGCCACCAGCACTCTCCGACAGCACCAGGGAAGCCTCCTTGTGCTGTTTCCCACCTTGCAGCCAGAGCTGCCCTCCCTGTGACAAGGCTCAATGCCTGCCCACGTGCTGTGAGCACTCTGCTTGGCATCAGCATTTGGTTGTTTCACGGCTACTCTTGCACAGGAATGCACACACGGATGAAGGACAGGAGTAGCAGGGAGCCACCTCCAGCTCACCACAGCAAAAGGGGGTTTATGCCCCACTGCTTAAAGCCAGTTAAGGAGGCCACCACCACAGGAAATATGCCAGTGCTGTGGCAAACAGCAAATGAAAGCATAGCACCAACATGGCAAAGCCTGTTCAAGGGCACACCACTGCTTTAACTTCAACCCTAACCCCAGCACATGCTGGCAGAATCTGTTGCAGTGTGACATCCATTATCTGGAAACCCCCTGTCCAGGAACTGCAGCTTTGCAACACCAAGTCACAAAGCCACAAGTCTCTTCTGAAGTGCCTCAAACAGTCCCCAGGCACAGGTCCCTTGTCTGTTCTCACTGACGCTCCTTTTGCCCCTGGGCAGCACAGGGTCAGTTTGGTTTTCCTTGCCCAACACCAGGTGTTCTGTCCCAAATATCTGCACCATGCTGCCTGGACCTCTTTTCCTCTGAGAGGAATTTCTGGCTAACCAGGAAGATTTCAAGCTTTTTTTATTCAGTTAAGCATGGAGAGCATCCCACAGCAGAGCATCACCGCAGCCACACGTTATCCCAGGGTTCTTAATCTCACAGCCACGTGCACTGACAGGCCAGCACCTTCCCAGGATGACATCTCCTCCTGCCTCTGGGTCCTCTGACCAGGCAGAAATGCCACCAGCACTGGCACTACCAGAACCTTCTGAGGGTTCTGGTAAAAAACCTGGGAGAGGGACTTAATTTATGTTTACTGAGCCCACCCAGAGATCTCCTCTTAAGGTCATCTGTTAGGGCCTTGAACAGCAGAAATCCATTTTCTGTGTGTGCATCACAGGCATTAAATCATTTAGGTCAGATTTTCCAAACAATACAGTGATTATATTTAGTCTTTGCTAAAAATTTAGTGAGTTTAACACTTAGTCTATCAAGCTTTTTAAAAATACACTTCCAGCTCTGGGGTTTCTATTTTGTGTACCTTCAAAAGTAAATTTTGAGCCAGGCAGCTTTTAAAAACAATAATCAAATTAGCTATATCTAGACAAAAAGAAAAGTTCTTAATAAAATCAAACACATTGAACATAAGGGGCAGAGCTTATGGGCATATATACAAGATAATTTAATCCACTTATAACAACTGAAACTCTCCCATTTGTCTATTAATTCTTAGCTTACATTGACAACAGAAAAAAAATTGCCTTTGAAACTCAGCTGTCAACAAATTCAGGGAGAGAAGGCATTTTGGACAATTCTGTGAAAAAACCCCTACAACAGCCTTCCCCAATCTTTCACACACCATCCCTGCCTGAGGAAACCCATCCATCCCAGCAGTGCTCCTGGGCACCATCTGCCCCCATTGATCCTGTGAACAGGGCATAATCCTCCCACAAACTCTCCAAGTGCCCCCAGAACCACAGAGAAAGCCAACTCAGTTTGGCAAATCCCATGCTTCAGCATTAGGCCATATTTTCACATGGCAACTGATCCAGATTCAGATCCCTCTCCACCTCCTCCAACCAGATGCTGATTGCTCAAGAAGCCACTTTAAAAAAATATAATGATGAACACCATGCAGGCACAGGCTGAAGGGACTCAGTAATGCAAGTGCTGAACAGGGATGGATCTGCATCATATCCTCTCCTCAGTTTCTTTCCCTGGGCTCCACTCTCTTGCCAGCCACAAGAGTTTGTTTCTGCAGGGTCCGTGTTTCCTCATTCTCCCTGTTTGCTAAACTCAGAAAGAGCAGCCTGTGGAGTTGGCACAGCATCCTTCTCTATGATCCCTCATGTTAAAGAGTTTCATCAAAAGTGGGAACAATTGTCACATCCCTGAGTTTTCATACTCATGTGTTGCAGTTATTGTCCCAAGTTTGTGCTCTGTATTTGTGCCACAGCAAGCTGATCTGTGTATGGGGGTTTGGGTAAACAGGCTCTGATCACACCGAGCTGTCCTTCCACAGAGCCTCCTTCTCCTGAGCACCTGCTCAATGCACATATTCTCAAGAAGATTAGGAGCAGGGCACTAATGGAAGGAAGAGAATACTTCATTTTAACAGCCATTGAAAAAGGATTATAGCTTTCCATTTTTTCCTGGGCACAAAGGTCAAGTCATCCATTCCCTTTGTTAAACTGCTTCAATTCTGCACAATTTGGACTGGACAAGTAAGGAATTTATTTCTAGACATGGAGATGTTTTTAGGTTTTAGGTTTCGCTGTATCAGTTTAAGGAAGGCCATAAGATATTTTCCTCCTGTCCCCAAACTGCCCTAGGAGAAAGTGGAAAGAGCAGATGTGCCCAGGGCTACTGTGCATCAATAGTATTAAAATGCATGTCCCTGAGAGACAAGTGATTGAAAATGGTGGGAAAAGGGACTGGTACTGAACAGTCACACCCAAAACACCTGAATTACAAGACTGCCAGTACAGAGTGTAACAAAACTGCAGGCAAGAGCTGCAACAAATATACTGATACTGAGGCCATGGTCACAATAAAATTTATAGGAGAGCCTGAGACAGCTTCTCATGTGGAGGCAGGAACTAACAGTGGGCAACAAGAATGCTCACCAGGGTGAATTCCTAATGACATTTTACAGGCATTTTGGGCTCGATCTTACTGGAGCCAGAATTTTCTTCCTTGGTATTTCTTTCGTATGGGTGGTGGAAACCAGCAGCTACAGATGGATTCACTCTACCCCTGGCTGCCCAGACACAGCTGCCTCTCAAGCAGGCTGGTCTGAAACATGAACACTTACATTCCAGCTTTGGAAGTTCATCAGGACCCTGTCCAGCTACTGAACACATCCTTTACAAAGCCTCACCAGGTTGTTTTCCCCCGTCTCGATTAAAGTCTCTTATCTGAGGCACTAAGGAAGTGGCTTGCACAGCACTCTGCACTGCAAAACCCTGGGATTCCCATCTTCAATTTCCCTATTCAAGCACAGATGTTCAGATGTTCCTTCTTTTTCCTATTCACATCCTTGAAAAACATCATCTAATCACACACATTTCATCAAAACATCCATTTTTTCCCTCTACAGATGTCTCTCTTTGGAATCTGTTGCCAGCAGTCAAAAGCAAGAACCCCTTGTAGGGACCTAAAGTGAGTTTTGAGGGTGACCAACAGTGTAGGCACAGAAGACACACCTGTTTCTGGAGGCTTCAAAGGCAGCCTGCTTTGGTGAACAGGTAATATCTCCAGCTTGACATTTTCGGAAGTGGCAGCTAAAAGCTGAGTTGCCTCTAATAGGGAGCAGTGCTCTGTGCTTGTGCCATCAATGGAGAGAATGTGGTCGCCAACGTGCAACGCGCCACATCTGCAAAAGAAACACCAGGAGAGGTAATTACACACACGGCCACGATCCTCGTCTTTTCAGTAAGGAGAACACACACAAAATTCAACTGCAAATTAGTGTTCAAATTCTTGTTCATTTCTTTTCATATATAATTTTTTTTATTCCAGTTTGAACCTCAGGTTCAAGCACTACCCAGCTAGGATGGCTGTCATGGTTTGACACTGGCCCAACTTCAGGCACCCGAGACAGCCACTCACTCGCCCTCCCCTTCCAGAGCTGGGTAGAGGAGAGAAAAAAAAATTAAACAAAGGGTTCATGCAAAACCAACACATTCATGTTTGGGTCAGTGCTGTTGGTGGCTTGGCATAAAATCTTTTAAGTTTGTAAGAGCACCCCTCATAGCCAGTCGGGATGGCTAAGGGCTTGCCCAGCTGTGTAGTTAAGTCCTGGGAGCCAGGAGTTAGCTCAGGAGTCAGCTCAGCCACACAACTGAACACAGCTAGTGCTGCACAGCAGCCTGTCTGTGCATCCCCGTGTAAAGGGGTTCCTTCCTTGTCTGTCAGGAAAAGGCTCCAGCCAGAAGTTTCCATGATAGGCTTTAACCATTTCACAGCTCCAGCACAGCCAGACCTGAGGTTTTTAAAGCTCAGCTTTCACATGCACTGAGTTACCTGCATTCCTGGTGAGGAGTGTCCACTGCTGGTGGGTCAGATATTTTTAGCACAAACAATGCTAAGAACATATGGACATGAAGATTTCAAGGCAAGACTGAGAAGAATGGCTTATAACTAACAGGGGGACAAAAAAGCAGCAGAGAAAGGAAAAGCAGAGCTAGGAACAGCCTGTTCAGATCTGTACCTGTCCACCACGCTGGCTGGCTTGATCTTGTCGATGACAATGACCTGCTTGTTCCGGTGCATGGCTGTGGTCAGTGTGATTCCCAGCGTAGACCCTGGAGTCTTTGCTATTTCAACTAGTAAAGGACCAGAAGCATTTGCTACAGTATCTGCAAAACAAGAGAGCACCTGAAGACACTTCTCACACAGCCTTTTCCACCTCTAAATGCAGGGGTTGGCCCCCAGTGCTGACTTGCCATGTGAAGCAGCAAATCTTTAGCTCGGACATCGATGGTACATGTCACATGGTGACTTAACAAAGAAGAACACTCAAGAAGCAAAATTGCCTCTGCACAAAATCTACATGATAATGAAGAGTATTACAACAATTCACTGATGGAAAGAACTCTCCTCTTTCTTACTTTGGATTAAATAGCAATATTGAGGAATAGATTGCTCAAAGGCTCTGCAACAGTCGCATCAATGGTATTACAAGCACAAAAAAGGAAGATCATAAGGACATCACTGTTATTGGCTTTTTCCCAAACAAACCAAAAAGAAAAGGCACAAGGATACAGGATCCCACTTTCTGAAGTGGTTGATGACAAGCCAGTCAACTCCTCTGTGCTTCAGCACCAGCTTCAGAATACTAACCTCAACTGTTTTTCGAGCTCCTCCAGTGTGACAGTGGGAGCAGACACAGCACTGCCAATCCCCTGCTCACAACAGCCTCCTCTCCCATCAGACAATACAGGGGCAACTCATTTTTAAAGATGCATCTCTGCAATAAGCTTAATAGATGCTGTAAGTGAGACTATGAAACTCCTACAAAATTGCACCTGTTAGCATAAGCCTGCACCAAACCTTTCCATCTCTTCTGAGGAAGGGGGAGGACAAAGAAAGCCTGTGTTTCTGGCTGATGAGACAGAAATTCCCTCCAGCTCTGTTACACACATTTGCTTCAAGATTACCTAAAGCCATCACAAAGAGGTGGGATTCACAAATGTATTATCACCATCAGACATCTAATAACCAGCATCCCCCATGTATAGGTGACAGCCCCCACGAAAGCACTCATGAAGACCCAGCCATCCACTTTGAAGTAAAGCCCTCTGAGCACCTGATGCCTCCTCAACCCTTAATTATTCATAGTAAGGCTGCTCCTTTCCAAAGATATGCTCCACTAAAAATGCTGATGCTACTTGGCTCCAAACCTGATGCATGGCTCATTCTTGCTCTCTGATAAACGGGAGCATTAATGCAGATCTGGGAAGCTAAGCTGCAGCAAGGTCTTTTCTGAGATTTGTTGAAGATACTGACTCTCTGGAGACAGAAATTTACCTTGGAAATTCCCCTTGGGAAGGGGATGTTCAGGCTCTGGTCTACTCACAGTGCCATTTTTCACAGGGGAGGAAGCAGGAGGAATGAGCCACGTTAAAGGTTATGCAGGCTTCACATAAAACACTGTTTATTCTCTGATGAAAAGAACCACTAGGGAGATTGGCAGGCCCTGGTAAAAAGCACAGTCCCAGTTTAATCAAAAGATACACAAAGTACCCAGCTAAAGCCTGCGGAAGGTGCACTGAAGCATTTGTTAGCAAAGGAAGCACCAAGAGACTGAGGATCTCTTCCAACAGCAAACACCAGGCATATGTCAGTTTTGCAGCCTGTGTATGTCCAGCATATATCCTCTGAAGATGGACATGGATTTATATCCCTCCAGCTGAAGGGAAGAAGATAAGGAAAATAAAAAGAGCTTTCTGGACCCTCAGACCTTTCTTTGCAAGGAAAACACCTACTCCTCTCCAGTTTACCCAGCGTCCAAGATTCTCAGCTTTGCCAGGTGCTTCTCAAGGAGGTCTCAGCATGGCAGGGAGAAGAAAGAGCCTCAGGACCTCAGGACCAGGGTTATTAGTAAGGCTGTAGGAAACCACAGTCCCACCTGCACCCCATGGTCACTCCTCCTGCCACACACACAGCACGGGCCACCTCGCTGTCCCTTTTAATTCTCATCTCCATCACAGACAAGAATTGCTCCAAATCTATTTTATAGAGGCATTTATTGAGGAAATACCAGCCAAGCCTCTATTAATTATTCCAGGAGAAGACTTGCCTCAAATCAAAGGTCAGGAGTCAGCAATCCAGCAGTATTTGTGAGGTGTGATTAACATGGAGTTTCACACCCAAGCTAATTGCAAAAGAAACACAGAAGGGACAGAGCAGGCCATGCAATAACTTTACTGTAAGGAGTCAATTTGTATTGTTGCACAGGCACCAGGAGGTGTTTCTGCACCTTCATGCACAGCTACAACCTCCCAGGAGGACACAAAGGGCTGTGCAACACCTGCTCACACCCATACACTTGCAGGGTACTCAGCAATATTGTGATGGATACAAAGGAAACAGAGCCTGCTCCAGGTTCTCACTCACCCCAGGGCTGAAGATATGGGAAAGGTGATCACCTCACCACTCAAAACAGGAGGTTGGAAGGTGTTTTCTAGAAGATCTTTCTCTCAGCAGCTTCTTTTTAAGGAAGTACTGTGGGGGGCTTTCCATTCTTGCACTAGGTTTCTGAGCCTCACTTGGCTGTGCTCACCTCTCTATGGAGGAATGGCTCTTGTAACCAGCCTGGAAAGTGCAACTGCTTGGAGAATAAGCCAAGTGTAATGGCAGGGATGAATTTTTCCTGCTATAATGCACTTTGGGAGAGAGGAGGGTATAGAAAATGAGAAGAAGGAAAAGGGAAAGGGGAAAGGGGAAAGGGGAAAGGGGAAAGGGACCTCCCTTGCAAATGCAAACAAAATAAACCAAAAACTCCTAGAAGAACTGAACGGGGGAGCTAACCCCTTCCTGTCACAGCCCAGCAGCTCTTGTCCCCTGCAGCTTTACAGGCACATGGAGGCATTTGACTTCCTAGGCCCCTCTTCAGGCTCTAGTCCCTGCCACTGCTCAGCAGACACTGACAAGTCACCCACTTGTGGGACACTACCAGCCCTCCATTCTGTCAGCTGGAGAGCTCCACAGGCTTAAAAAGCTTCAGCCTATAACTGAATGGGTGGAGGAGCAGCCAGGGGAAGGGAGAGAAGGAAAAGGACACAGCAAAGTGCCTTGCTCATCCATAATCTCTGGCAGTGACCTTCCACCCTTCATGAGTCAACCCTAAAGGCTTGCAGCCCAGATCCTTGGTACATGGAACACACAGACTATTTACAAAGTAACTACTCAAATACCATTTCCTGGCTGGTCAGTTTATTGGAGGTGATTTTTTTTTTTCCATTCTCACCTTCTTTTTAAAAGGCCCATAAGATAAAGTACAGTCATGGGAAAGCATCTGTTCATTACAAAGATCATCTGGCATCAGCAAAGGGCAGAGATTTTCCCAATGCCCCTGGAGGGGCCATGCCCAGTTGGCACGCATTTTAAATGGAAATAGCAGATTATTTTAATTCCTTCAGTGGCCTTGAGAAATCTTAGCCAACCTGACAAAAAGCCTGCCATGGTCCCATCCTACACTGGCCTCCCTGGTGAAATCCCAACAGGCAGGGGATGCTCAGTGGTGATGGCAGGCAGCTGCCACCTCCCTTACACCAAGAGCAGGGCTGGCCCCATGCAGATCATCCCCAGTGCACAATTTTGGCTGGTAAACCACAGAGACAGCTGGGGAATGCCATGATTCAACGCTCCCCCGCAGCAGCCCTGGGCTCTCACCAACAACAGATGCAGAAAAACAACTTTCCCTCCTCAAGGGTCAGCCCACCCCAGCACATACAGCTGCAGCAGAGAGTCAGCACCATGTATAAACCTCTATTTTCCTGAGGATGAACAGGACAAGCACCACTTCATTGTGGTGTCCTCAGCTCCTTCACCAGGTTTTCAAAATGGGAATTAAGAGTCCTTCTTTTAGGCTGAAAGTATCACCAGACCACTTTCAGCACCAGCTCTTCCCTTCTCTCATCATCTTCCAGAGGCTGTAATAGTTGTGAACTGGGATGATGTACTCATCTCCCACTGCAATTATCAGCTGCTGCCTGGCAAAACTGTCTGCAGAGATTGTTGGAAGCTACATGTTCTGCATCATCTTGCCTTAACAGAAAGCAGGACAAATATATTCCTTTACAGGGTTGCAGAGAGCACTTTCTAGGCAGAAATTATCTAAGAAAGGGACAGGTTTTAAATTTTTGGGAAGTATCTAGTTCTGGTCCACAGATTAGCAACACAAGATGGAGAGTCACTGCTGTCCCTCCATGTTCACTCAACCCTCACAGTTTTAGGTGAGAGAGTTACCCAAGAAGAAACACCAAGACACCAAATCACCTTCATGACTATTTTTGCTCCAAGTCAGATTTTAAAACAAGAAGCTTTCTGCAACATAGACACTGTGGACTGCAAAAACAATAAACCCCACAAAAGACCCATTTCCCATGCACAATTAATTGTTTACTATTGTTCAGACTTGACAGCTCCAAGCAAAATCCCTCCTAACCTCCATTTTCCCCCCTCCCTGGAGCAGCCTGCAAGGAGAGGAATGGACATCCCTTACTGCCCAGTTATGCAAAAAAATCATAGAAAGGGAGAAAATAGGTTTTGGGTAGTTTCTGTTTCCCATGGTTGAGTGTTTCCTCTGTATCATGAGCAGCAGCCAGTTTCCAAGGAGCAGCTGCTCCTGTGGTGGGGCAGAAGCCAGGCAGCGTGCAGGCAACCGCCAAGGCATCAGCTTTTCCTTCCAGCTCTTCCATGGAGAACTGGTCTGTGTGGCACACACTGCCCAGCTCCTGGCAGCCACCCCACAGGGGAGAGCCACTAGGTCCATGCTTCTACCAAAAGGAAGGGGAAAGCTGGTGGTGAGGAGACTCAAGAGGAAGCAGAAAGCCCTCAGGGCTGTCACAAGGAGCTCCCTTATCCTAGTGCACATTGCATGGGTGAGTTCTGGTGTTCTCAGCTCTCTTTCCTCGGGGGTGATGTGGCATCAAACTCTCTCAGCTTCAGATTCTTTTTATTTTCCTCCACACTGACAAATCAGAAAACAACCTGATATCAGAGAGTCCTATTCCTCACTGAATCCTAGGCTCAGGCATGTTGGACTGGTTAGTGAGATTTGTGGAAAAGACTCCAACCCAGTCTAGCTCATGGCTCCAGGCAGGCAGAAACCCCTCTGGAGATGGGTCACTGCAATCTACTACACAGCTCAACAAGCTTCCAGAACCAACACAGCTTCAAATTCTGTGGTAACCTTAAACTCATTAACAACACTCCCTGCAGTAACAGCTGTGTGTCACAAAGCCAGCTCAAAACAACTTTACAGTAGCTAATAATAAACCCCTTTTCAGGGCTTGAAACTTAAAATCAAATTTAAAAAAAAAAAAAAAAAAAAAAAAAAAAAAAAACACCACCAACCCACGAAACCCTCAAATTGCTTTTTAGAAATACTCATCCTCTGCCCTCCAGTAAATTCTGTCTCATTTGGGGTCAAGCATTTGATCACCCCTCATTTATTTCAGAAGCAGATTTGAAGTAATATTTCTAAGAAAAGGAATAGCTCCAGAATTAAGCAGGGTCAAAATTCAGAACCAAAGCCACAGCAAGGCTCTGCCTGCATGCAGCTCACTCCTCTGCACACATTTTACAATGCTATTTGCAGTGCTGACAGAGTGCTCCAGCCCCCTTTAGTTCTGACTTCTCCTGTGCTCTCTCTGCCTACATTAGAAAATCCCCTTTTGCCCTCTCCTCTAAAGCCACTCGTCATTCCTATCAAGACACATCACAGCATAAGGGCATTTCAAATGCATTTAACGAAGCCAGCTTTGAACTTTACCCCCCACATCCATGCTGGCAGCACATTGCTCAGCGATTTTTCCACTGAAACTGAGTATCCCAATTACTGTCTCTAGTCTCACATACTTTCCAGGCAGTCAGAGAAAAAAATGCCATCACAACCATCTTGTCCTTACCCATGATGGTCACATCATACTCGATCTGGAAAAGTGCCTCCTGGCTGCACTGCCGCAGGATGTTGAGGGCATCAGCGTGGGTCATGCTGTGCAGAGGAATCCCATCCACGCTCAGCAGCCTGTCCCCAATTTTCAAGGACCCTTCCCTGTAAGAAGCCAAAGGCAATTCTCTTCTTTCTGTATATATATATATTTATTTATATTTAGATAAATAATCCATATATCTTTACATAAATATATTTATATAGATAAATTTGCTATATATCTGTATTATCTATATGTAAATATATAAGTATATATTATTTGTGTGTGTACACACATGTATGTGTACATGTATACACACACACACATATTAGGAAGTCAATTACTCTCATCCTGCAGGATGGAAGAACACTCCTTCGACAATAGTCTGGGTTATTTATAGCACCAGACCCATCATATTAAATTATCAGCATGAGAGTAGATAGACTGGCTCCTGCTTTCCAACACAGCAGCAGCGATTCAGCTGCACGGGGCTAATGAAGGGGCTGCCTCTGCTCTCAGTTTCTGCCTCTAACTACAACATCTGCACTGGGCCAGCCTGGGAGCACCTCCCCACCTCCCCACACAGCACAGGTGCCACACCACCAGCGTGAGAAGCCTCAGGGAGGCAGCAGAAGGAGGACAGGAAGGGGACACGTTCAGGAGCGCGGGGACAGCTGCTGGTCTGTCCTGTGAAGGCAGATGTGGAGGTGTGACACAAGCTGTACCTGTCTGCAGGGCCGCCTGGCCTCACGTAGGTGAGCACCAGCGGCCTGGACTTGTGCCAGTCTTCATGGGCTCCCCCTGTAATCAAAGCAGAAAAGCCGTAAGTCACCGGAGGTTTGAAAGTCTCACTGAGAGCGCTGAGAAAGAGACATTTATCACATAACAGCTGACACAGGCTGCCAGCAAAATGACTGCCCTAGATTAGGCAGCCAGCAGTCCTTAGAGGCAGCACGGGATCCTCTCTAGGACATGCTTTGACTGCTTAGCTGAGGTTTTTGTTATTCACCTTCTTACTTTTCCCACTTTCCACCTCTGCTTCTGCTTTTCACTGGAGAAGCTACTAACCTCTCAGCACAAAGCCAAAGCTGTTGCCTTCCTTGTAGAGGGACACTTCAATGGTCTTGGGAATAATGCCAGCACTGCTTTCTGGCACTAAAAGGAAGAGAGAAAGACCCAGTTACCCCTGATAAACCTTTTCCAACCACAGTGCAAAACAGTATCTAAACTCATCCAAAGAACACTGAAATTAAAGTGCAGCCCAAAACCCATATTTCATTTTCCCTGCTTGGAAGCAAAAAGAGCTCAACCCAGGCACATGAACCTTTATGAGAGTCAACCATCAGGTTTTAGGATGATTTCACCACCTCAGTGTTGTGCATCTCCCCTCAAATTTGTCTTGGTTAATACCCTGACATTCAAGTAAAACCATCTCGTTTATCAACTGGCTTTAATGCATTCAGCTTTTCTCAAAAGCTTCTGCCACAGATAGAAACTTATTAAAAAAACCAGCAGCAGCATAAGGAATCAAGTCACCAGCTGACCTTAAAGAAAATGAAAATCCCAAATCCTCAATGCATAAAGTTGGTTTTTTTCCCTTACCTCTCATATTTTGGATTTTAAAAAAGATTAAGCGAATCCTTTAAACTGAGCCTAGGGGCAATTCAGTATTTTTATGTTAAATACACAGTACTATTTGTACAAAATACAAAATGTACAAAGTAGAGGGGGAAAGAAAGAAATTGTTTCCCTCTCTTGACATCCCCTACTATTTAATGATTTATTGCACTACTGCAGTGAATATGGGACAATTTCCCAGTCTTCTCCACCCAGAACTGCATGTGACTTTTCAGCCTGGTCCACTCTGAAAATTCCTAATTTTCAAACCAAGTGCCATGAATGGCCACAAGGATAATCATGAAAAAAAAGACCAAGAACTTGACTCGGAGATGAAGGGTGCCCTAGGCACGTCCACACTGCCATTTCCCTTGGCTCAGGAGGGAGATTTGAAGCAGATCTCCCCACTGTCCTCGCTGACCATGCTCATCCTTACTGCCAAGCATGCTGAGGGCTTGCAACCTGCAGCCAAATTAGGCCTAGTCCAGCCCTTAAGCTAACCCAAAAGACACACAATGGAGGCACGGAACTGCCTGCAGGCAGGCAGCCCTGGGGACCAGCTACAGTGAGGCCAAATAAACCTCCAAACACTGTCCCCACTTTGCCCCTCCTGCTGTGCACAGGCAGCTAACAGGGACACAGCCGAGAAATACTCCACAAGGGAGTGCTCAGGGCACAGGAAGGCTCCCAGCCAAGGGGTGATGCTCAAATACCAAGAAAAGGGTATAAAGTATCCACAAATGAGTTCAGAAACCATCCAATTTCTGTCCTAAGCATTGAAGTATGAAGTGCTGCAACAGCCTCTCATAAGATCAGTGGGAGCTGGGAAACCTAAGCCAGTGTTAACACAGGCTTTGGTTTATTTATGAAAGAGATGATATGACACAGCAGCCTGAAAACTAGACTTGGGCTTGCAAGATCTCTTTCAAAGCAGGAAATTACAAAGTGGGGAGAAAACGTCAAACCCACAAGCACAAGCTGTTGAATTGCACTGCATTTCTGCTCTTTGCCCAGGGAAAGACAGAGAGAGGGGCGAGCATACACAGCAATAACAAACCCTCACTGCAGATAAAAGCCCACAATGAGTTGGAATCAGGCAATAATTGACAATTCCCCGTATTTTGCAGTGCTTCTTTCTTTGGACCATTCATAAACAGCCCCAGTAATCTCACTGGAGAGAAGTCACTATCTCAGTGTGCTCTTCCTGCTCATTTAAAGCTGAGGACATCTCGCATTGCGGCTGTTGATTGAGCTGGCACCACTCCTTGGCTGGTAAGTACAGTTTATCAGATTGCTGATAAGGAGTATCACAGAGAATAAGGAATACCATGGAGAAAGGCTGAGAGTGGTCATCTCTAGGGAGCATGAGAACATGGAAGACTTGAGCCACAGCTGGCTTTACCAGAGGTGTAAGCAAAAGCTCACTAACATTTACAGCAGAAGAGAGGGGAACAATGGATACAGATTCATCTATTCCATGTTAGATTTTACTCTTTTGGGCTTTACACAGTCATTTCTATATTCAATACTTTTCATCTAAAGGCAGCAGCTACGGCAAAGCTCTGAAGTGTAAAATATCTTCCTAACTGGGGCAAAACGTTAGATTTTGTTCGTTTTGTTTTTCCTGTCATTTTATTTTTAGTTGTTCTATTTCTTCTGCCCAATCATCATCTGATTGATCTCGGTAAATAAATGAGTAATAACTAGGGAGATTGTATTCACAATGGAAAGACTTTGATGAGAAACTGTATCGAGGAATTTGTTTTAGCCAGAAACATCAGTCATAAAAACAAATGGGGGCAAGAGCATATAGTCTCCCACGGCAGGACATAAGCTCTGTTAGTTGGGCTTGCCATCTTCTGTCAGGGCCCCTTAGCTGGAAAGCAGATTGCTTCAGTTTCCCTTTTAAAACATGGAACACTTCAAAGAATCCTGAGGACTAACAGCACTTGCCACAGTTCAGAAAAGGGCATCTGGTAATACCTGTTTAAGACTGAATTAAACCTCTTGTAGCCACACTCCAAAAGGGAAAAAGAGAAGCTGAAGCAGCATCAGGAGGCAGATTGGCCTGTGCTGTCAAGTCACTCCGAGGCAAGACAGACCTAATCAGCCATCCCCTGCCAGTGTGCATGAACAGGCACCCACTGTGCTGGAAAAAGTGCTCTGCTCCGACTGCACACAGCTCGGCAGCCTCCACCGCCCGCGCGAGCAGACAAAGGCAACGGCAAAACGCCCCTGGACACCGCCTTGGCCACGGCAGCTCTGCACGAGCAAGTCCATCTGCACCCCAGGACAAAAAGCAGCCAAGAGAGAGCAGCATTGCCCAAGAGGCACCCACCGGCTGGCGGGAGCTCATACTCTACTTCCAGCACCACCCTCTCGCCCACGTTCTTCAGCAGGCTGATGATCTCGTCGTGCCGCAGCTTGGTCAGGTTAATGCCATTCACCGACTTGATGTAATCCCCCACGTTCAGCTGGTCACTCCTGCAAAGAAACAAAATAAAAAGCAGTGCTAGCACAAAGTCTCCAGCTGGCTGGTAACTGTAGGACTTTCTGAACAAGCCAGCAATGCTGGACTGATCTCTGCTGTCTGATTGCATGTGTCTGCTATCAGAGGGAAGTGCTAAAATTGAAGCCATCTATCTTTCCCGGTGGCAAGTGTTCAGATCTGTACATACAGCAACAATCGCAGTGTACGTGTTCACAAGCTCTCTGCTGTTGCTCAGTTCCCATTCATGTAGAGCAATCAGTCAAAGAAAAGCACACCAAGAGCTGTCTGAAAAAAATCCAGCAGGGAAAGAGAAAACGTCTTTCCTTTTGCCTGTTTTCTGCAAAATTGTTCAATTACTCTTTCCTTTTTCCTCCTTCTTGGAGCCTTTCTTTGCCCATTCCTTTTCTGAGCCAATAATGTTACTTATATACTCAGTATTCAGAACAGATACAATATTAAACCACTTAGCTTGATCAAGATGCATTGTACCATGCAGCTCTCCTGACAAGGCTGCCTAATTTCACAGAATCCCAAATATCCCTACACAAAATTTCAGAGTATAATTGCACAGAGCATAGGAAATAACTCAAAATAGAACATGCTCTACTTCCTGAAGCAACAACTTTGCATTCTGGGGCACTTGAAAAAAGGGTCTCGGGTGCCAACTACTTTAATTATAACTCTATTCATTCAGCAGCTGGAACATACAACTATTCCTCTCCATTCCTGCTGTGCTCTCTGCACCCCATTTCCATTTCTCACCTTGCAGCCAGTCCTCCCGGCCTCAGATTGGAGACTCTTGGCTTTCCATCTTTGTCTGTGCCACCTGAAATGGTTAAACCGAGGGTGCTTCCTTCTTTCTTAATCAGCTCCACGATTGTGACCCCTCTGAACTCCTCTGAAAGATTGGGAAGAAAGACAAACAACTCAGTGGAAGGCACATTGCTCTCAGTCCCAAGGACACCCTCTTCCTACAGGTGGTGGGAAAGTAGACCTGGGATGATTTGAACAACTAGCATGAAGAAAAAGCCTCTGTTTATTTGAAGTTAAATTGTAAAACAAAAGTGTGTCCTGGTAGACCCACGGCAATATTTACATGCAGGTCTGGCAGGCAGGACCAAGGAAGACAAGGAAGAGCAACAAGGGCTTATGAGAGAGTAAAAACCTTGTGTTTCAAGGTGCTGGAGGCAGTAGAAAAATTCAAATAAGGTGGTGATGGGCACTGGCAGCACACAACGGCAGCCCCACAGATGTGGACAAAAACCCCAAGCTGCAAACGGCCTGGGTGCTTGTGTACACAGTAAACCTTACCAGGCTTAAATGAGATGCTCTGTTTGTAGAGGGAACATTTGAAACCTCTTGCACACTGACTTCCAGAGCAAGGCAGGGCCCCTTAAACTGCATATTGACACAGAAGATCCATGCTGGTGCAGGGCCCCCTCCACCCATCCAAAACACAGGGTCATTTGGCACTGTGGTGCCTCATCACCAGCACTTTGCTCCTGTTCAAAGCCACCAGGACACCAGAAATTGCAGCTTACTTAAAGTCCTGCCATGCACTACCTGTTTTGTAAAGCACTTCCAATAATAATCTGTGCACTTGATTAATGTGAGTAGGGAACCTCATTGCAATCTAACTCCAGTCTGGCAGGCGTTTAGGCACTGCTGGGCACCCATTTAATGTGACACTGGCAGCTTGTTGTAAAAATGTCAGGTCCATAATACTTCTGCTCTTTAAACTCAGTTTTGATCCCTTGCCAACTGCAGTAAGTTAATTTTCAATTCACCAACCCAGGAGCCCAGGGGCTGCCAGAAACTTGGGGGGCTTGCCACCATGCTGGAAAGAACAACATCCGGCACCATCCTGCAAATTTCCTCTCAACTACAGACATGACTGATCAACACAGATGGTGCCACAAGGGGAGATTATTAGCTTTTCAACAGGATTTAATTTTGATCCTTGATAAGTGTTTAAAATGAGAACTCCTAGAGTGCAATTACCCATTGTTAGGGGTTCAAGGAGAAATCACTGCTCCAAAATAGGCAAATCCCTGAGATCAACCAATCAAGGTCAGCAATAAGGAATTTTGACCCATGCCTCTATAAATCTACTGCCACTGTCACAGACCCACACAGTGTAAAAGTGATCTGGTAAGGGAGGATCTGGTCCTTCAAGACCTAGTCTTTAAGCACCATACATGACCAGTCTTGGATTTCTTCTACGGGCATATGTAATTGGATTTTGCATCCCAGGGCACCTGAATTTTTCCCTCCCCACTGAGATGCCTTGAGCTGGGTCTGTTGGATGCACTGGCTCTTGTGAGCCACTCCCCATCAGGGCTGCACTACAGAGGTGTGATGCAGAATATCCTCTGGAACAAGTGCTGAATGATGAAGCAACAGCAAAAGGGCCCTGCTTCCTCCCCATTTCCTAGAACACACTAAACCAACCCTGTGGCTGGGTCATTAGCAGCGAGGAGTCCAAACCAAGCCCCTGGCTTTCCTAGGAAGGAGATGAGTTGTCCAAGGCAGCCCATCCAGACCTGCTGGAGTGCTGCTGGCACGTGAAGCCCAGCGCCAACAGAGGCAAATGAACTACCCCTTCTCCACTTCCTCTTCAGCCCCCGGGTGTTTCTGCACAGGAACGTTTATCTCACACAAAAAATTTGCTGTGACTGACTAAATATCAAAACAAACTTAGTCAGATGTGGGAAACTCAAAGCTTGCCAGACACTGCCAGTCTCCCTCCCTGCTTGACGAGCTCAGCTATGGCAGCGTTTCTCCCCTCTCTGCTTTGCTGCTGTTTTCCTCTTTGTGAGTGTCAGCCCAGTGAGGAATAAGTCCTTTCCCAGCTCCCTGTAACTACTGTCAAGAGCTCCGCACAAGACTGGGATTGTACCAGTAATACACCACTCACTGAGACCAGTTACCACCACCCATTTCTGTCCTCCAGCAAAAGCCTTGCTGATAGATGCACCAAAATTAGTGTTTTGAGGGGTACCCAGGTAAAGTGTAATGGATGCCCCAATGTTTTGGAGCAGGAGCTGATCCCCTCCTTTACCTGGGATGCTTTGCCTCCTGGAGACCAGGGCTGTGTCCATCCCACCAGAGTCCTTGCTCCCCTTTGAGTAAGGGCCATCATCTGTGAGCAGAGAAAACACAGAAGCTGAAATTAGTACCAAAAGCCACAAGCAACTGAACCAGAGCACTTTAAGAAGTTGTCCTGGTTACACCAAAATTGGAATCACATCTCTATCACAGACTGCAGGCAAGAAAACACACTACCAGCCCCAGCTTTGCACTGCACCATGCGGGCTCTCACCTTGTAGAGAGGGAAACAGGAAGGCAGTAACATTATCTGATTTATTCTTCTTGGAGCTAATCTGCTAGGAAAGAACAAAATTCCCTTACTCCTCTAATTCTGTGGAACAGCTGAGGATAGAGAAAGCTGGGGCATTAGTATCACAAGTTTCAAGCCTGTCATTACATTTGTGAAAAAACTTATGGTCTTTGGAAATGCAGTTATACATCAGGACACTAACAGGGCACTAAATCACCATACTTGAGTGAAATTGCCTATTCTTATAGATCCTATTATTTCAGAGTCGCATTTCCTGCTGCTGTTCCAGCCTCTGCAGAATATAGAGAGCACCTTCTTTTAAGTGATTAAAAGGAAAAAAAAGTCAGAGTGAAGAGAGAATAGCATTATACACTGTAAATACACTGTCCAGCATAAGCTGAAATTTAAAGCATCTAAATATCTTTGTACTGTCCTATTGGAAGACTGCTACAGAGTTATCACAGAGTTTATCTGCAGAGAAGGCAGCATGCTTTTACAGATATTATTTCCATCCATCTAAAATGTCTATTTTTATGCCATTTCATAAAAAGCTGGCACTTTTCCAATCAGTAATTTCCAGTAACCATGTAGTACCAAATAACTCCCATTCTCAGTGACCACATTCTTGAATTTTTCAGTAGCTGTGAAGGTTTAGAAGTTGTACATGATAGTATAAATATAGGTTACTGAACACCTTATCCATTTGTTCCTGTCCACAGTCCTTAAGGAACTTACATTTAAGTTACAAAGAAGTTTTTGTCCTGCTCCATACAAAGTGAACAAAAATTTTAATTCAGCCTCATTCAAGACAAGGGTCTGTACAGAGAGGACTCAGTCCCAATGTTCTGTTCGCTGGCAGCCCGCTTTCCCCATAAACAGAAAAAAGATGGTGTAAATCTTAGTCTCTCCCACCAGGAGGTTTTTCCTAATATCCTGGTTTACCCTCTCTCTGTCACCTCACCCCTGGCAGGACTGCAGTCAGGTACCAGGGATGGTTTGGGTGCATAAAGGAAGGTGGCAATTCCCAGGGGAGCAGCAGGACAATGCCGATCCAACTGCTCCCTGCCCACATTCCCAACAGCTACAACCCCCCTTTATTTCTTTCCCAAATGCAGCAGCACATTGGAAGAGGAACCCTAAAGCTCAGGAAACCCAGCACAAGGTTCGTTCTCCAACACTGGAGGTAATTGTGCAAAAGGCACCTGCAACATACCCTGGGCCACCCAGGGCTGGAACCTCTCACTGCCACTGGAGCATCAGTGTGCCTTTGGTGCCACAGGCCACTGTGGATGGCAAGGACCACCCCAGCATGCAGCTGCCTTCCACATGAGAGCACTGCTGCCATCTCTGCCCCAGGTAATGTGCTCAAGGCAGCGAGGTTCTGCTGGGGATGGGATCCCTGCATTCTTGGGAAAGCACGCAAGAGGGTTCAACGCCAGCTCCATAATCTGCTGGCAAACTGAAGCAGAGAACCATCTGTTTCACATAAACACACCGCCCCAGACCAGACAGCCACCAGCACCCTTCTGCGCTTCATTTCCCCGTCACAACCCCAATCAGCGTTGATAGGAAACCCCAATTCGCTACTGGTTGCACTCCTACCCCAACAGCTGTTGGCAAACATGTCTTGGCTTCCCTTTGAGCAAGAAACCAGGTTGCCTGTGCATTAACAACAGCTTCCAGCAGCAGCCAAGTGGCCAAGAGCAGTGACCCGAGCTACAGGCCCTGCTGGCAATCAGCAACGCCCCCACTGCCCCATCCCACTGTCCTGACAGCCATGTCAGCCAGCAAATAATCAGCACCACAGCTACCCTTCTCCTATTGCTCCTCCCTTCCAAACTCAGTTGATTATGTGAAAAATGTTTGGGTTTTTCCCCTCATTATCCGGCTAAAAGGTTTAAACAGCAAAGGAGGCTGCCACACCTGGCCTGCTGAAAGGGGAACTGGCATTTGCTTGCAGGACCATCCCCGCCAGGTGCACGGCTCTTTGTTCATCTGCAGCTGATTTCCTGCTCTGCCACTCAAGCTGGTAATAATGGAGTCACTTTTTATGAACCTTTTTGTTTGTTTGTGCAAGGGGTTCCATTGTTTTTGTCAATAAAGGAACACCTTTTTGTGCTCTCAGTTATTTCTTCTGCCTAGCACAGCACCAGTTTGGAGGTGAGGCTGGTAACCAGCCTGACTGTTCAGTCGGCCAAAATTGCAGCACCAACCCAGCACTGAAAATCCATGAACCTCTCTTCTCCTTAAAGCTGGGAAAATAACTCTCTTTTTTAATCCAGTGCAGGTTCTTTTTGCAAGCAATCCATGCTGGAGCTATTAGAGTTTTATTTATCAAGCTTTTTCTCTCGCACCAAGAGGGCCAGAAATCTTCCCAAAAAAGATTGTGTAATAGGTGGTTTTCAAGCAGCGATGGTAATGCTGGCTCTAGACATTTCAGAAAAGCTCAACAAGTACATAAGACCCTCAATAAAACTGAGATTGCAACACTTTCCATGTATTGATCCCATGGGAATCTGTGGCAACATACAAAGTTCCTGTGTTTGACAATAGTTTTTACTATTTACATGCCTTCCTGTTGTTACATAACACCAGAGAGAGAAGCACTTCCGAGCCCCTAACCTTCACACAGAGCTTGGAACTCTCCTCCCCTGCAGAAGCAGTGCAGAGCAGTGATACCTGTCCCTGTACAGTGTACTGTGTACAGTGACAGTAAATAAGAGACAATCCCCATCTCAGTCCTTCAAAAACAAACTGGACAGATGAAGGAGCTGGAAAAGTCTCCATGCTTTAGCTGGGGGGCAGGAATAAAGGAAGGTCAGGGCCGACTCCACTACTCCTGCAAGCACAGGCACCAGGATCTCCTGACATCAGTTAGCTGCCAAGCCAAACTCTGTTAGAATGGGGGAAAAAAGGCTTCTTTGGAAAGAGCACTGATTTAGGAGTTCATTATCCCTGCCTGTGGGGGGAAAAAGGAAGGTTTGGTTTTGTTTTTTTCATTTAGAAGAGCTATTGGTCTCTGTTATTAGCAGAGATCACCTCTTAATGAAAATGAGCATTGGCTAAATCAGATTCTGTGACAATTAGGCTGCTGTCTGCAAGTTGTTCAGATTCTTGGATCCCTTTAAGACAGTTCCTGCAGAGAAAGTGCATTAATCTTATGGGAAGACCAAGAGGTAAAAGCTCCCATTTGTTTAATGGAAAAAAGACAGTTGGAGACAGTTATTTTGCTACAGGGTAATTGCATTCCTTGTTTAGAGAAATGAATACCAAACCAGCATTAAGAACCAAAAGCTGTTCACGCTAAGGTAAGCCGGTATTTTTTTGCTAGAATAAAAGCATGAGGCTGGAAGCAGAAATCCAAATGATGAAAACTAATTGCAATTTTATCCATTTTGAGGAGAGTTAATTCTGTAAGTCAAGGGAGGCATTTATCTGTAGTCAGGCAAAGAGCAGCCAGGGGTACACGAGCATGGGTCAGGCAACTGGTGATGATTCAAACTGCAGCTCTGGGAACAAACCTCCAGTGCCTGGGATTTTAAAGATCTCTGAGTGCCTGAAGATACAGACATGTAGTTCAAAAACAGACTATAATCATCTAGCTGCATCTTTAGGCATCTCATCACATTTTAAAAGTTGATATATTACCGGAAGGAGGGGAGGGGGAAAGTGATATATCCATGCACACCCATTCTGAATCTCAAATTGGTTTTTAGCTCCCACATGCCACAGCCCCCACCACAGCGGGGCCAGGGGCTGGACCACCATCAGAGGAGGACAGTAACACAATCCTTCCCACTCTTCCCAGGCTAGCACTCCACATGGCAGCACAGCCAGGGGCATCTCATGCACAGTGATGCATTTGGGCTTGATTGCAAGGCTGTACCCAACTGCCCCTCCAGCACTACTCCCCGAGGGCAGTTTGGGTTATTTCAGCACCACAGCAGCAGGATGGGGACAGCAGTGTTGGTGTCAGCTCTGCACAGGAGCAGCACAGCTGTGGCCTCCCATCTTCAGAGCACTTAGCCTTTAACATGGGAGACAAGCAGATCCAGAGAGCCCAGGACAGGAAAACAAAAGGCCCATTGAATACTGTTCCAAACAGACTGCATGATTTCCTGAAACTGCTTAATTACTGCAGAGCAAGAGCTCCTTCCACATGTCTGCTTCAGACAAGGGGCTGTTTGCATGGAGGATCCCACCTTCCCCAAGCCTTCCTCAGCAGGTGGCTTGAATTTTCTTCTGCCCATCTAAATCCCCAGCTCCTCAGGCACTTAGAAAATCTGTACATGATTCACTATAATCAGTACAGCTGCTCCAGTCTTTTCCTATCTCTAGAAATGCAGTGCTTTGGCTCTGTATCATTAAACTTAAAGAAAATAAATAAATAGAACCCCAAGAAACAGATGAAACACATCTATCAGTGATCTCTAGACTGCTTTTCCTGGAATACTGCAAAAGTTGAGCTAAAGCATAATCCTGCCCTACATAAAACTAATCCAAGCATATAGCAACAAATACACTAAATCCTTAGACAAGATAGTCCATGCTCCTGTGCTTAAAACAAGAAAACAGAAAGTCACTTTTGCTTTAGGATTCTGCACCACAATTTCATTTTCATCACACTGATGCTTGCTGCATCAAAAAAAAAAAACAAAAAAAACCAACCCAACCCTGACAGGGCCCAGTTTCATCACCTTTTATTCTCCAGAAGGTGGGATGGGCTTTTGGAAGAATGCCAGTGAAAAACCCAGTGCCCACCACAGCTCTACCTCTTCCCTCAGCCCAGGGCACCTTCCATGTGACTCTCCCACAGCGCTAATCCAAAGTCAAGCAGCGCTTTGAAATGCTTTTCCCTTCCTTTGTGCCACGAAGATTTAAAAAATTCCCCTTAACCAGTGAACTCAGGCTGGAACAGACCAAGTTATTTAGGGAGCAGCTCCTCCCTAATTGCATAAATACATGTATCAACAAATCTGGTAAAAATCGCAGAGGTTGCATTTTGTGAAAAAGAGCCTCTTATTTATCCCTTTAAAAGCAACAAATCCTCTCCCAGCTCATACTCCAGAGATACCCAGAGACAAACGAGAAGTTGGGGAAGTTTCCTCTTAACTTCTCTCATCACAAATTTCTGACTGAACAGCCCAGGAAAACAGCCATGCTGTACAAGAACCACCCTTGCTGAAAACAAGGCTCTTGCCCCAAAAACAACAACTGAGCTTTATCCCATTTTCCCAGATAATTCTGGGGAAAAAATTGTTATCAACCTGCTGCCAGTCCCTGTCCCAGCCCTACTGCAATGAAGCTGTGCTCCCAACCCTGGCCTGGGAACTTGCTCCATCAGCTGCAGCTTCTTGTGCCACCAGAGGCTGTGGTGGCAGCTCTTCCATCCACTTGTGTCGTTGTTGCTTCTGACTTCTGAGCCAGGAAGAACTTGTCCAAACTTCGAGGATATTCCGAGAGGAAGTTGTACTTCTTAATTTCTTCTCCTTGATAGACACAGCATGAAATTCATCTCCCCACACCCTCCACATCTCTGCTTCTTTTCTTCTGTATTCATTCACCTACCGACCCTTCTCAAGCATGTACAATTTCATAACACCTGCTGCTGTATTCACAGGAATCGGTTCTCGGAAAATACAATAACCTATTGTTCAACAGAAACTCTGTGCTTTGTTCTTCTGGGTTTTTTTTCTTTTTAATAAGAAACCAAAATTACTTTTAAAGGAACAATTTGTTTCAAGCAATCATTTTCAATTGAAATGCTGTAGATAGTTATTTGCATAGCAGTGGCCTTTATGGGACCAGGATATGAGCCAGAACATGAATCTGTTACCTAGCAGGTTGGCTTCCAAGGGATACAAGATTCTTACCCCCTGCAAGTCTGTAGCAGATAACACTGATGGAAGATTCCTGCTTCACAGGAAGATGTGGGAAGAGTTTCTGCATTTAGTAAACAAGTTTTGTGTGCACAAAACTCATTTAAGTTGGCTCTGCAGAAAAGCCAGCCTTTGGTAAGGTTTAGCTCACATCAACTTTCACAGGATATTAAACACCTCTCGAGGACTGATCCAAGTCCCATCTGATAAGAATGAATGCTGGACTCAGCTTGCAGTGCCAACATCTGGTACTCCTCGTGTTTTCATTAAACACATTCCAGAAAAAGAAAATGGAAGAAAGGAAAAAACCCACAATTCAAGAATCTACAATCAACCTGCCATTACACTCATGTCTTTTATATACCAGAGCCCTTGCTTCAATGCATTGTTTGTTCCCATTATTGCTTTGGAAGCCAACACAGAGTCACTTTATCTAATCAGCACATCCGAGGGACTCTGTGATAGAGGACCTGGAAGAAGTTCTTGATTGCCACTCAAGCTGTACTGAGAGATGGAAGAAAAATTACTTGAAAAGTGACTAAATTTTTTTATTAAAACCAGCTCCTTTTTTTGTCTCTCCTGCATGAAAATTAAATTCCCATGCTGTTCATCTACTGTCCTCTGCACCTCTGGAAACCAGTAGCCAATATCCATCAACCTGGAAGGGAGAGAGAGAGTGCAGCCTAAAAGAGGTTTATAATCTTGCAACTTTCAATAAAAATGTGTTTTGAGTAGAAAAGACTCAAGTTTTTGCTCTCAGAAAAGCAAAGAGCTATTGTGCAAACCAGCTCTAGACCAACTTCACCACTCATTTTCCCGTGCATGGTAGGGAGGAGACCAGGGGATAGTGGATGCAGAACTGCTGGAAATTAAGCATTGCCTTGGTCTTCCATTCACAGGGGAACTTACATCGTTATTCTGAAGTAGCCTGTGATTTTGTTTCTTTCATTTAAAAGTAGCAGGGATGACTCTTTCCTGATTCCGGTGAGGATATGATTTTGTGCATTAAGTTAGGCTTATTAAGAGCTGCTTGAGGGATTTCACAGGCTGGATCTTCAGCACAAATAGCTTTTCCCAAATAAAACCCAAGAATCTTCACTTTTATCCATCTCCTCCAAACAACCCTCTAACAACATCCACACCAAGAAGATCCCTCTTCACGCACTGAGCCCTCTCCAGTTCACTTTTCTTAAGCAGTCCCCAGCAAGATTTGCATTTCTAGTGTTAAAAAGTAGAAAGAGAGAAATGGAGAGAAACTTCCCTTCCTGCAATCCTTCTCATCCTCCCAGGCATTTTCAGACAGCTTCATCAGTTTATATTTGTTGATGACCCACTGGCAGAGGAGCCCCTGCAGTGCCTCACCCCCTCGCAAGTCATTTTCACACACAGACTCACACAGAGCATTCACAGTAATTTTGTGCACGAGAGATAAGAATAGTGCAGAAACCAACTCCATGAGATTATTATTTCTCAATGGTTCTAGTGCCTGAAATGATGTTATTAAAGTTACATTTTCCAGTCAATCTGGCAATTTCTCTTATTAAGCAACATAGAGTGTACTGGGGAGAGTCCAACACTAAGCTAGAAAGATGAAATTTTGCTGATATATTGATTGGGTTATCTGAAGAAACTAACTTTCAAGAGCAAAAATTAAAGAAGAATAAGAATCATTTTCAGACTGATCTTTCATGAAAATTATCCAAGTTAGCAATTGTAATATGGTGAGAAATGACCAATAAAGTCTAACATCATTCCCAAGGAAGAATGCCTCACTAGATACAACTGGATTTATTAATCTAAGCAGGAGGCAGCAGTAAATCCTAGCTGGCAAGGGAATCAATTCTCCCTATTAACTCCATGTAAGCTTCCAAACACTTTCTTAAATATGGAGGTGGGTAGGAAATGCAGCCTGCTGAATCCAAACCCTGAGGACTTACCTTCTTTCAAGCACCAAATGCCATGTTAAGCGACTATGGAGTAAAATCAAATAAAAAAAAAAGACAGCTCTATTGTGGGTTTTCAATCAAATGAAATTAAGTACTGTGAGTTTATTAGACTTTAGCACTAAAATCACTGGTGCCACCTAAGTCTAGAGGCCGCTATTACTTACTTGTTTAAAAATCCTGGAGTTAGTAAAAAAAAGGAAAACGAGCTTTGTTTTAATGAAAACCATCATGAATGTATTCACTGCACAGGGTTTGGCTCCAAGCTGCCTTCCAACTAAGGCAACTTGTCAAAAGGCTACACCCTAGCAGGCAAAAGCTTTTATTTTTTGATGGATCAATAGTTGAAGCTAAAAACATTATCAATGTCCATATTAAAAGATATTTCATCTTGGTTTCTTGTTGGGGTTTTTACTGTCTTACCTAATGCCAGGGTTGGACTCACAGAGGTCCAGGGAGGAGATGGGGAAACAGGACTCAAGAGCCATTGGCAGTGCCAAGAACTGGGCACCCTCATGCACAGCCTGGGTGGGAACATGTAGCACAAAGCAACAGCTTGGGTGACAGAAGAGGGAGAAATCAGGACTTCCATCTTCTGAAATGGAGATCAATTGGCTGCAGTGATAGTGATAGCAAATTCTTGCACCTATTTTGCTTTTTACAAACTCCCTTTTGATCCCTATTATGACTGCTTTAAAAACGGTGCTTGTTGTCTTTCATCCTCCAAGATCTTACAAAAGAGCTGTTAAATCAAGAGGCTGTTAACTTTCCAGGGAGCAAAGGAGTTTAAGAAGTACAAGGTATCGCTGTGCTGAAGAGAAGGGAGAAGGCAATCTGGTCTGGTGTGTGAGCCTGGCAGGAGAGCACAGAACTCTTCAGTGCAGAGGTAGAGAGCCAGAATTTGAGCAGGAAAGCTACAGATGCATCCTAGATGTTGGAACATGTGCATGTCCTCTCTTTCCACTGAATGCAAAGGATTAACCACCTGGACATTGTGTTACAGAATGTCTTGTCATGATGGATGGACATTTCTCAGGAGCATTTGGCACCCCCTAGGCAATTCAGAGGATGGTTCACAGGAATAAGCTCTTTGACCTGTATTATGCAGGGAGCGAGACTAGATGTGCTCAGTCACAACCAAGCCTTACCAAAGAAACCCAAAACAAAACAGGTGAAGGTGCCGTTTGGGATTAAATTGGCTGAAAAGAAATATCACAGTTCAGTGAAAAGGTAATTTTTGCCCTTAATAAGTCTTTTCTGCAGTTTTGACCAGTTCACCTCAAATGAAGCAGAAGGATACATCAATATTACTGCAGCAGAGACAAAAAGCAATGACTGACAGGGTTCCCTGAGCTACCTTTTTATGGTGAAAAGATGTTTAATTTCAAACAGAGGAAAACTGGAATACCCACTTCCCAATATATACCTGGACAAGAAGTAAAAAAACAGAGTACGAGCTCTGAAATAGAAGCAGGAGTAATAAAAACTATCATTGGATATTCTTGAGTTTGTAAATTTGGGGCTTGAGACAACAGGTTTTAATTCTGGGCTTTGCTACAGACAGGTAACCTCCCAGTTCAGCAGGTTAATTGTCAAGAGCAAATCTCTTGTGATAGGCAGTAGACAAAGCAAAGGAAAAAACATTGGATTCATCAGACAGGAAGATGAGGTGGCAAAAAGGCAGAGTGCCAACATTCAGCCTCCTAATCCTTTACAAAGAGGGACTTAGCTACTGTTGTAATGCCTTTTGTGTTTTACTTCTATAGTACTTTAAAGAGAATCCCTGCTACAAAAGTAAATTATGTGCCCCAAAGAGTACATGCAAAATTTTAGCACCTCTAAACTTACAGCAGTCCATGTGGAGACCAACTGAAGAGAGGTAAACCAAGCTTAAGGAAACCTTTTAGAAAACACAGCTCCTTAGATGAGTTGGGAAAAGCCCCTTATTACAGCAAATCACATCCTGCTTCCCTGCTGATCTCATCAGTTTGACAGAAGCAACACTTGTACCAGGAAGATATAAGGAGGGGTGGGCAAGGGGAGCCCAGGAGGGCTTTTCCAAGGAAGGTCACCCCACCACATGTCCAGGTTAGCACCCTCTCTGTGCTCCCAATTACAATTCTGCTCTGACTCAGGGGAAAGGCACAGAAAATTAAATGAAGGATCAAATCTGGGAGATTTACAGTGCCAGTGCAAGAGGTGGCTGAGATTGATACAGGTCCATGTGTGGTATGCATCAATCTCAGTGCCAACAGCAATAAGAAAATCCTTGCAAACCACGGGAAAACAAAAACAGCAGAACAAAACAAAACAAAAAAATAACCCACCGGCAAATCAGGGAACAGAAGAGACACATTTCAGTGCAGTAACATTTAATAAAAGCATGAGCCAAGGATCAAGGTGTGAAGTGAGCAAACAGATTTAGGTAAAACTTATCTCCGACAGCTTTTTGCATCATCCCATGGGCCAGTGCACCAAGGCATCTCATAGCCAGGTTTGCCAGCAATGGGGTGATGCCCCAGCTGGAGCCCCCAGCTCACAGTGCAGCCCCCAAGATTTGGGAACCTATTTTAGCACTGCAAAGACAGCTGGTGCTGCAGGAAGGTGACATCACAGAGGAAGACATTTAGTGCAGTAGGTGGCAAATCAGGTGCTTTATCCCAGATTTGCACTGCATTTTGATGCAAAGTGCTTAAAAGCCAGTGGGAGTCAAAAAAATAATGAAGAAATTCCAGACAGCATTAACTATTTTAAAAGAAAGATTTCTGGCACCCCATTTAGACTTGTTTCCAGCTTATCCCGAACATTCTGCTAAACCTTACTAAGACTTAATTCCCATAAATGTGATTCTCCCTCAGTGTTCAGCTAAGTAGCAGTGTTTCAAAAAAAGTAAATACCAGATCGTGGGAGTTGGATTATTCATTCATGTGGTAAAAGCCATTATATATTAATACATACAGATGTTCCCACTTCAGGACTGATCTAAACATATGTAGATTTTAGACTCTGACACACAAACCATCTCTTATGCAATGGCCCATGTATGAGCCTGGGCTGCTTTTATCCTAGACTCTGTCAGGAGGATTCACGGGAGCTGTGTGAGAGATGGAATAAGCTTATAGCTAAATGACTAAAGAAACTTTAAGCAACAGCCTCACTTAAAATGAAAGGCAGAAGGGAGAAGGAGAGAAATCAAAGAGTCAGGGAATATCAGATTTAGCAGGACAACAAGATGAAATATGAAAGTTTCAAAACTCCAAGTTATTTGATGTTGGAACTGGTGCAGCCTGATCTCATCAAACCAGCTGTTAAAAATTTGCCTGAATTGCCCATTAAATCTTGCTTCCAACAAGCTGAGCTCCTGTGTTTGCCCACTTCTTGCTACCATTAAGCCTTGACCTGGCCTCAGACTCTGCCAACATCCCAGCCTCCAAACAGGCTGATGTCAAAGATCAGCACAGCACCACTTCGATGAATGCAAACATCTGCTCAGTAGGAAAGATGGATGAGACCCCGCTCCAGCAGAGTTATTGATGTATTCCAGCTGTTTTGCATGGCTGCCTTAATGCAAACTGCTGTGCTGGTTTCCAGCTGCTCTATATCACACAGGTGACACAAAGCAGGTGGAGCACCCTATCTCAACTTCAGCCAGCACAAGAATTCACAAGACGTGGAAACTCCTGGTGAAATTCAGAACAAAATGCTGCAAGCTGTGCTCTGTGACCCTCTGAAAGGCTCACAAAGATGCTTCCTGTAAGTGAGTACCTATAAGCCAAGACAACCTTGAGATTTTCACACGGAAATCCTGCTCTGTGAAGAATTAACGCCCCATAGTTTTGTGGGTTAATTTTACCTTGGCCTTTTTTGAAACCCAAAACCATGGCAATCAAAGGATTAGCCAGGAGCAAGGTTTTGGCCACAAGGAGCCTCAGGCTGGGAAATGGGGACACTGGTTAAAATAGCACTTGCAATTTAGTGAGAGTCCCAGCTCTCCCGACCATCACAAACGCCAGAGGGACTGGCAGACTCATGCCTAGGACTGAGGGAAAAGTCAGTTTTGCATTGCCCTAGGCAGACACCTGATCCCCTTTGAACAAGGGAGGGGAACCTGGATAAGAAGGGGAGAGACACAGGAGCTCTCCCAGGGCTGGGTTGAGCAGCTCCAGCCTGCACCCCAAACCTGCCCTCTCCCCACATACCACTACCCAAGGCCAGGCAGGTTTACACCAGAATAAGGCCATACCTCTGAAAAGATGCAACACACACCTGAAAGGTTGCAGCTGGGAGTTCTACAGCTTACAGATGATAGGAAATAGCAATGAACTCAGGAAAATTCAGGTGTAGCTAAAGACCGCAGAGTCTTGGGAAGAGAGGAGATGCATGTGACAGCCTTTCTCCAGGCAGGAACACAGACCATTAAATGTAATGCTTCACATTATGCTTCCAAATACCCTCTTAATTTTGATTCAACAAGGCACTTGTGCTAATAAAAATTAAAACCAGCAGGTTCTGTCGAGTGTGTAATGGATGTGTGGAAGAGCAGCATGTGCAGGTGTATCTAAAACTAACTGTGAATACTAAACCTGACTACTTTCCAAGTAGAAGCACTGCAACTTGGATGCCAGCCCTTGGCACGGTGCTGTGCAAGTGCCCACCCAGCCCTTCACCTCACCAAGGGTCCTCAGGATTGTGGGGGGACATCCCTGCACCAGGTATCTCCCATTCCCACCTCTCTAACCTCCAGATGGAGTCTGGATTCTCCAAAAGCAAATATTGCCAAAAGTTTACCCCTTGTCACTGCATGCCAGAACCAAAGGCAGCTGCTGATGATACATTTCCACCAATTTTGCACAAGTATGGATGTCTGTGTGTCCATACTGCTGCAAGAGAGCTGAGTGTGTGCTCAGGGAGGTGAGAGGGAAGGGATTGTCTCCGTGAACGTCAGATACAGCAGGTCCACTTAATGACTAAACACACATGACTGTTTGCTTATAAAACACGGTGTCACATAAATCTGCTAGGAGCTAATTGCCTATTATAGCTCATGACGCTGCTGGAGTCAGCTGCTGAATTATAAAGGGTCCTTTAGAAAGGAGGGAAAACCAGTGGAGCTCTGCTCGCCTGCCTCCACCACAGTTTCCAAACGTTTTGTTTTCCAGTACCTGCAAGGTGAATGCTTATCCCCCCTCTAAGTGATAGAGCCCCTCTGCCAAGCTCACTTGAGTGAGAAGATTGGGGATAAATTGAAATACAATGGGATAGAGGAGTTTCTTTGAATCTTTTTTGAAATTATTATTATTATAACAATAACAACATTTCCTCTGTTGTCTCAAGCCTCTTGTCCAGCCCCACAAATCACGGCACCTGTCTCCCAGCTGTCTCTGCAGCCAGGCTGGAGCTGAGTGGTATTTGCCACCACCTTGACAGCAGCAGTCACCTCCCACAGCCTGGCTACAGCAGCAAGGAGCAGGGAACAGCAGGGAAAAGTTCCACATGCTGCACAGCAAGGACAGGCAAGGGAGCAATGGACCACAGAGTGACACCTGGGTTTGGAGGGAAATAGGAAGCAAGCAGTGATACACCCTCTGTCTCTGAGCTCTTCTAACTTCACTCTGATTTTAACTCCACAGGTACAAGGTTTACAGGTTACCTGGGATGTCTGATCCAGATCTGCACATACTTGAGCATCCTCCCACTGATTGCAGGCATAACTCTGTGGCTCCACCCCAGGACCCCACGCAGTCCATTCCTACCTCACACTCACATCCCCCTGATTGCCCTGCATGGCTTCACTGCTGCAGAAGTGTCAGCTGAGGCTGAACGTGCAGAGATGGTGCCCCAAGATCCCCCCTGCTGCTGGGGGCTGCTGGGCTGCAGATGGGGGCAGTATGGGAGCAGGAGCAGCAGAGCACAGCCTCTCATGGCAGAAAGGAACAGGATCTGTTTACACAGTGGGTTGTATGGCAAATGCATTACATTATTGAAAAAAAAACCCTTAGCAAAACACATACCTTCATCTGATGCCAAGAGTTTAATCCTACCCAAACGGCTCCACATTCCATACAGAAATTATCCTCTATAAATCACTGGGGCGGGAGCAGGCCACTTCCCTCACATTTCAGGGTGAATGATTCACTGCAGCAAGGACCCTGTATGCATATGCCCACAAGGGGAAAGGAGGGGATCTCCACTGAAATCTTATGGAGAAGCAGATTTATTGCTGCAACCTCTCCACCATGTGAGCTGGTGGCACAACAGTGGGGACTGCTGCAGGTCTGACTCAGACTCATCATTTGTATGGTCATGGATGTGGTTGCTCAAAGACCGAGAAGCAGACCCATGACTTAAGTCATTAATTGGCTGGAAAAGCAGATGTCTGGAGCTATGCCATTCCACCTTCAGCCTCAGCTGAGAGCTCCCACAGGGCAGGGGCTGAGGGTGCTGAGAGGGCTCTGAGGTGGGACAGAACCTGGGAGGGAAGAATTATTTGGAGTCTCCAACAAGTCAGTTGACTCAATCTCTGCAAACAACTTGGCACATGACCTCCAAAACAGAAGCACACACCAGGTCAGGGACCTACATCACTCTATTGGGAAAGAGGAAGATGCAATGATGCAGAAGAATGCAACAAATCCTGTTTTCATCCACACCTGGCAGCAGGGAGCCAGATCACACTCTTACCAGCACAAGTTCTTGCCTCCCAGGACAAAAGCATGTTTATGTGCTTTGAAAATGCTCCACAGTCCTTCTCACCAATGCTGTTCTCCCCAGACCTGAGCCAGTTCCTAACTCACAGCTCCATTATGATAAACCACACAAGTGTTGATTATTTATTGAGACTGGAAGTTGGAGTACTGCTGGGAAGAAAACCACGACGCCTTCCACCTTGCTAACATGAACCTGCACAGTAAGAAACAGATCAGTTGAGAGGAGTGATGAAGTGGATCATCTCTTCATCTCTCAGCTACAGTAAATAATTTACAGGGCCATTTTGGGACTGACATGCAAAGCAGTTTAACAATGATTTAACAAAAAAGTATAAGATTCCATCTTTTCATGGTTTCCAGGTGTTGAGATCAATTTACTTCACAGAAATTTTAATTTCTGGGCCTTTCTTTTCCCTCCTCCCCACAAAACCTGCAGCTGCCAACTATGCTGGCATCTACAGCAGCTAGGAAACGAATTTCCCAGTGAAGCAAATTCTTCCAGGATGAATTGAATGAAGGCAGAGCTCATAATTGCACATTACTGAAAACATTTCTGATAAAAAAATGGGGAGATATTTTTATCCATATCTCCAGTTGAAAATTGCTGGGAAATATGCTTTTGAAAAGCCATCATCTTCAAGCATGTAATTATCAGATCCTTGAACAAAAACACACGGTCAAAGGAAAAAAAAAAATACTTCCATTGAAATAAAAAAATCGGGGGTGGCAATTGTTAGGAATGGGAGGGAGAGAAATTCTTCATCCTGTGTGATTTTGCACATTTCAAGTTACTAGACTGATTTGTAAATCCACAGATTAATAAACTTGGGGGCTAAGAACATCAAGCTCAGTTAGTAATTTTTTTTTGTTGCTATGAACAGAATAATGATAATATTATAAGAAAAAAAAAAATCAGAAGCAGACTAGCAGTCAGACTGTCACAGACCCAGAATTTCCTAACGCCCACACAAGCATGCTCGTCTTGAAACCGAATTCTGCCACCTTGAACAGACAGGCGTACAATGACCTGGGGGCCCCATCCTATCAAGGCTTAAGACCATGCCTACCCTGATGGGATTACTCACATGCTAAAAATTATGCAGTAGCTGAACCGACAGCTGAAAAGAGCCTTAAATGTTCTTATGCCTGGTAGCATTCCATTGTCAATTGATGAATTTTGCTAAATATTTTTTTTGCTCTACTTTTTCCTCTCCAGCTCTGCATTAGCACTTCTTTCTGGTTATTATTACTTGTTAGATTTGTTTCTTTTATTTTCAACACCTACACATGCCTACACAAAAAAGCAGAGGTGCCCTTCCCTCCAAGTTGCCCAACACCTTTTTCTGACCTTCTGGGTAAAATTCCGTGATTTCCATCCTTGAGTTAGGTGGATAATATCACAAGCAGTAAACACTGGCATCGACACACAATCAATTTTAACAGTCCATTTTCAAAAGAAATCAAATCCTACATGCCCTAACATATGCAAACTTTGGCAGTGCAGTTACCCTTGGCTTCCATGGATTAATAAAACAGAACATAAAGAATAATGATCCTGGACATAAAGCCAAAAGCAAGACTTAACAGACCACATGAAACTCAGCCCCCTTCTGTGGGTCACTCTAAGCCAGAGTGAACCTCTTCCAGTGGCAACGAGATTTTCTTAAGCAGGGGAGCAGGGAGGTTAATGCCTGGCCTGGAAACTGGACTCCAGCATTGAACGCTGGAGAGAAAACCTCTACAGCAGTTGTTCAACTGACACTGTGGACCAACATTTATATCAAATCTCCCCGGCTTTGCACTGAAAAACATCCTTCTCTTAATAAATCTATAGTAATAAGATGTGCTTGAACACAAGCTTTTCAGAGGAAAAACTCAGTAACCTCCATACTGGAGAAAAAAACCTGAATTTTTAAAGAAAAAATTGTTTCTATAGGCCATAGAAAGCTGTAGGATATTACTTTCATCTGTTTTCTTCTATAAAAGTGGAATGGGTCATCTCTAGAAAAGAGTAAGAATTCATTTTGACTGCACAGATCAGTTCATTCACACTTAAAAGTTTGGTCAACAAAACTTTAGAGACCTGGTCACCAAAGTCCTAAAGCCATCAGGAGGTATCCCTAAGAACCTAAGGAGGAGAGGTGAGACATCACAAGGCTGAAGAATCAAATGCAATGTTCAGCTTAAAAAAAACAAATCAAAACAACATGCTACCAGAGTGGGGGCGAGAGAATGAGAAATCCATCACCCTCTCTTTCAGTTCCTGGAGCTGACTATCTGTGTGTGAGCTGTAAACACCAAACGAGGAGGGCTAACTGCAAACCTGGATCTAGCACAAATAAGTTGTGCCCACTCAATTGCTTTCCATATGAGAGTAACATTTCTGGATAGACAGAAAATACAAGTTGCTGTATCTCAATTTTAGAAACGCTTCTGACACTGTTTCACATGCTATTTTTGTAAGTATGTTTGGGAAGCAGGATACAGATGATTATGAAGTGTATGCAAAACTGATTGGAAAACCACACACTGAGAAAATTCATCAGTTGTTCACAATCAGGAGGGAAAGATGTATTACATGAAGTTCTGTGGGGACCCTCCATCAGCCTGGTATGGCTCCAAGTTTTCACTAAATGACCTGGATGGTTGCAGAGAGATTGATCTTATTAAGTTTACTGACAGCCACAAGGCACGAGGGACTGGAAGCAGGCTGGGAAGTAAATTTTGAACCCAGAATGACTCAAACATGTTTGAAAAGACAGATGTACAGTTTGGTAGAGGGGCATGCAAGCTACCAGACCCAGGCAGGAACAATCTAATGAATGAAGGGTGGGGAAAAACTATCAAAGTGACAGCAAGGACTCCTCAGATACTGTGGGCTCCAAACCAATTGTAAATCCACAGTGCCATGTCATATGCAAGAAGAGCTAACACCCTGCTCCAAGCAAGGTGGGTATAGTCTACAAAATCTGTGAAATCATCCTTTCGTTTTACTCAGCACTGATAAAAGCCTTGGCTTGAATGCAGTCCCCAGGCTTGGGTACCACAGCTCAACAACGATGTGGCCCAGCTGGAGTTCATTCAGGTTGAATCAGTGCAGGCTAGTCAGACATCTGCAAGACCACAACTTCTGAGTCTGGGAGGAGAGATGAGTTGTCTATGCTAAAAAGAAGAGAGGGAGGAGGAAAAAAAGTATTATTACTCTCTTCAGATATTTGGATGTGTGATGCACAGAGGGAAAGGAGTAATCTGTCACCTGTGTTAGGACAGAATGCAAAGGCACTGAAATTACAAATAAGCAAAGCTTTTCCTTAATATTTCAGAGTACTGAATTAATTTGAGCTGATGTGGTGTTCCCAGATTGGATATATTCAAATGCAATGTGGATGGATGATATCACAGGTATGGCCAATACGATCTCCAGGCAGAGGAATAGCACAAAGTCTCTCTGCCCCGTTTTGGCTCAAGGAAATTAAGATCAATGATTCAGACCCAGAGATATTTGTCTTGGTACACACACCCCAGTTAGTTTTTCTCTTAATCTTTCATTTGGCTGCAACTGAGGCAAAGCTGACAAGTGACGTAAGCAGCCTGATGAGCAGGACTTATATTAAATAGCACTATTGTGATGAATTCTTCAATAACAAAGATAAAATCTTTCTTCCTGGGAGATTTATCTACAAAGATTTCCTCCTGTCTTATTCTAGCTCCTCACATTAATTTTCTATCCCTTTCAGGCATGTTTTTCTGTATTCTTCCTCCTGCTTATTTGGCAAGCAGAGAGAGAATAGGGGAGGTGATCCCTTGAAAACAGAGAGCAGGAAAGGGCAGAGATCTATTAACAGGTCTCTTTTTCTGGCCATTCCCACCCTGCAGTAAAGGGTACAGTTTGCCAGTCTGGAAAAAGGACAGGAAATGCTGCTCTCCTTGGTCTGCAGAGAGTCCATCTCATGCTAAAAGCATGGCTCCTAATGGCAACAAAAACCCTCACACCTAAAACCAAACAACAAACCCAAACAGAAAAGCACTGAACATCCTCACTCATCTGCTATCTTTGTTCTTCCTTTGCCTTCTATACAAATTGTATATTAAAAAAATCAAAAATAATTAAGTCACCCAAATGGATTACATCTGCAAGACAAATGGTCTTCTGAAGTTGTCTGTGGTGTTCTCAATTAACATTTGACGTGGGCTGGTTTGGGATGGGATCTTCAGTGGGTCACTTGGAGCAGCACGAAGGAGATTCAGTGAGTTCTGTTGCTCTGCCCATTCTTGTAATGATCCTGTAGTAGGGACTAACAGAATGTGAAGTTTGCTAGAGTAAAACATAGAGGATGTTCCTGGACTTCAGAAAGGCCATAAAGGATTTCAGGGAAGTCCTCCAACAGCAGGATTACAAAGGGTCTTGTGGAAACACAATCACCCAGCTATCAGCAGAACCACTCCCTCTAAATAGAAAATAAATACCACCTCCCATAATATATCACTGCTACTTTGCATTTTCTGACCCTTCCATTCTGAAGGACACACAAAATCTCTCTATTATTAAAATGTTCCGTCAAAAAACTTCTGAAAGCAACTGACGGAAAGAAATCACCAATACCCTAATGTTGGTAGGCCCAAAAAGCACTTCTGAAATGTTTGGGTGCTTCTTTGAAACAATCCATTTGGTTTTGCCTATTCCACTTAAAATGCTAAAATGAGTGGTAAGGTTGCAATTCCCCTCATTGCTTCCAATCCAGATTTCCAGAAAGCATTCCCATGAAAGCCATGGGCTTGGTCCTCAGGAGCACCACAAGTGTAAGTTGTGAGGGTCTGACACCAGGGTAAAAAAGGCTTCCTTACCCACCCAGTGACTCCACCATTCCCTTGTACATGACACAACATTGGCCCAAGATTCTCAAGAAATGTTTGGGGCTGACATCAAGAAAATTTCTCATTTGATCACCCAGTATCCAGACATCATCACCATTTGCAACAACACAGCCATCTTGAAGCTCCAGATATCTCTGGTGTCATGTTGGAAAAGCTTCACAAATGACCCCCTCTGTGGCTGGTGGCATCAAGGAGACCCCTCCAGCACACTCCATGTCAGTCACCTCTATAACCAGGGCCCAGTTCCTGGCTCAGCCCCAAGAGCAGTGTGAGATTCTGCCAAGTTGTCTTTTGATCTTTCCATGGAACAAGTGCATTCCTGCCAAGTCACACGCCCAGACTCCCTCAGCCTATCAGGACTCATCAGCGTGTCTCTGACAGCTTCAAATTAAGCCCCCAAAATGCTTCTTGCTGTGCTGGTACAGTAGGTGAACATTGCCTCCAGTCACCATCCATGGGATTAGGCAACACAGCTAGGCTAAGATGCTTTCCTCCTGGTTCATCTTACCCTCAGATTTAGGGAGGAAAACAATTTTCTAAAGTTAGGTTCATGCTTTAGGGCTTCTTGACATCAAGGAGAGGACAAAGTCAGTCTCACTACATCACTTTGGGCAGTGCAAAATGATTCAGAAACCATAAATTACCTCTGTACTTCCAACTCCAGTGTCATTGCTTTCAGAAGGGAAATGCTTGCATCAGTGCAGAAGACAAGCTCCATGCAGCACATTCAGCTGCAACAAGCAGAGCTACAGCATGCAACAAAGTACCTGAATATTGCACTCAGTTAGAAATAGAAGAGCCTGCCCATCCTGGAAAGACTGGGGCTGGAATTTGATGTCTGCCCTTTGTAAAGGTGCCCTTCCATACTCATTTACCTACTCTTTTGTAGAAATGAAATAGATTTTTTTATACTCCACAGAAATAGTGAGCTGGTCACTCCAGGTATCTAAAACAGGGGTTAGCAGCTCATTGAAATGGCAGATTTCTAGCAGGAGCTGAAATATTTATTAGACAAGGTAATAGTGGATTATACAGGAGGGGGGGCAATGGCAGTGATCCCACCACATTCAGCAGAGCCCCTTCTCCCATCTTCCTTCCCAGCCCCCGAATCACCACCTCTGAATGGCCAGACCATTCACACACTGATCCTGGAAAATAAGGAGATACATTTAGATTTTGTTTTTTAAAAAGTCAAAACAGCTGTAAAGGCTCCACAATATCTGAGGTTCCATAAGAACAGCCCCCGTGACTGCCAATCTTCCAGGTGGAGAAGGAGAAGGCAGCCTGAAGGGTACTCTCCAGTGGTCACAGGGAGAAATTCTTTACAGAGAAGCAAAGATATATTTGACAAATCAGGGCAATTAAGTTTGCATGCAACGGTTTGGATTTGTAAAACCACTTTGAAAGTAGCACGTGAAACTGTTAATAATATTAAAGATGCTTTTTAAAAATCAGATTAAACAAAAGTAAACTACTGGACAAGGGCGAAAAAAAATACAGACAAGGCTCACTCACCAAAGTCTGACTGCAAATCCTTTTTCAGTCCACAAAGCATTTCTGCTGTTATCTATCAATTCATTCAACTAATTGTAAGAGCCGCTCCGTTTTCTGTCCCTGCCTGCGCTGGAATCCCTTCCCAGGCAGCCCGCGCTGCCTCCCACCGCCGAGCGCGGCTGCAGCGCACACGCGGCTCCCGCACTTCCCGGCAGCGAGCTCCAACACAAATCGTCCGGGGCTCTCCAGTTTGCGAGGACTCAGAAACGTGCCAATCCTTTAGGAAGAAATATCTTTACACGGCTGCTTAACGTGCGGCTAGCCAGTCCTGTGCAGAAACAGGAAAATGAAGGGTGTGCGGCTTTTTTTAATGAGGTCCTTAAAAATCTGGCGCTAGTTCTCTCGGCTTCACTGACCATCAGGCATTGCCAAGCAAAAGTTGGGAGCGCAGTGATTAACCGGAACAGCTGGTTGAAGGGGAGGCAGCCACTGAACCCTGACGCTCCGGCAGATGCAGCAAATGTCGAGCGAGCACTTCATTCCCGGCGGAATTCCACCCCGCGCCCCGCCGGCGGAGAGCGGGCATCATCCCATGGAGATGCGCTGGCCCCTTCCTGCCCGAGCCCCTCGGTGGCTTTCATGGCATTTCAGCCGGGGGGTGGGGGAATAAAGAAGCCATAGACGGGAGGAGGGCGGGCGGGCGGTGCTGCGGCGGAGGCAGCGCTGCCCCCGCGCCGCGCTCAGCGCCAGAACTTGGCCGGCAGCGGAGCCGCGCAGCAGCCCCGAGTTGCAGCAGCAGCAGCAGCAGCAGCAGCAGCGGGGCTGAGCACAAGAAGAGGCTGCGACTGCAGTGTTGCCTGACACACTTTCCTCTCCCCCACCCCCTCTTGGCAAGTGCTTGCAGAGCCTCCAGCACCTTTCAAGGCAATGTCAAGCTGCTGTCAAAGCATTACACGGCCTCCCAAACACACACACACGGTGCTCGTAAGGGAATATGAGGCTGCAGTCTTGTGTCCTCCCTACAGCGTTTGCTGAAAACTCGGTTTAACCCTTTCTTAGTAAGGGCGGAGGAATCAGCCACGGGCAAAAGGCGTGTGCAAGTCCTGTGTTGAGATTTTGGTGAGAGGAGGCTTTGAGGGCAGTGCTGGGACCCAGCTGGTCACAGGGAGTTTGGCCCTCCAGGACAAGATGCTCCATGGCTTCCCTCGAAACTGCTGGCCTAGGAATAAATGGTTTGTGTAAACCAGTGTCCCTTTACTATCAAAAAGGAAAAGTTGGCTGACTTGTTTTGAAGACCCAGAGCATGGAGGGTATGCCACCGCCCTGGCCATGGGGCTATAAGGGTGTGCACAGGGTCAGATCCTGCCTCCAGCACTGTGCAGGTCCCCTTCTCACCAAGCTGTGAGATGCAAGCTGTGCCAACGAGCTCATGGCAGCATTCTTCATCATCACCCTATTCCCTTGAGAACTACTGTCATCTATAACAGCAAGGTTATACCCACAAACAGTGAAGAGAGATCAAGATGAGCATGGACTAAGGCACAAAGGGCATCTACATTTTTGTATGAGGGTCCAGTCATGGTTGAGACTGCTACTAGATTTGTCTGAAGGTAGCCAAGAGGCCACAGATTTAGAAGGAAGCTCATGGAGAGGCAGCAAGGTTAAGTCTTGTTTCCTTAGGAAATAAATCAGGATAAATCAAGAGGAAATAAACACATCTGAATGCACCACTAGGAAATTTTTACAGACCTGGGGGCCCTAACTCTGTGTGGAGGAGGAGAACTGGGTTTCAGCCTAATGCCAGAGGTCTTGTTCAGATTGAAATGCAGCAGCATCTCTATTGTGGTTCAAACTCAGCTGTTTCATGAGAGGACAGCTTATACAAAAGCAATAAAATCACTAAGTAATAAAAAAACTACTTACAAAAGAGATATTTTGGTCCATAATTTGTTTAAAAGAAGTTGTTCAGTCTGACAATAGACTTAATTAGTAATTGAGGCAAAATTTATAATTAGAAATCTTTTCACACAGCTATTAATGCTTTTGCTACAGAGAAATTTAGTCTTAAAGGAAAAAACATTACCAGTCACACCACAAATACAAGAAGCTGCTAATTTGAGAACAGCCCATTGCTTTGGATGCCACGAAATGGATGTCTCCAAAATGGTGTTTTAAAGAAAAATTTTAAATAATTGTTTGTGTTTCCACCACCACAGAATTCTTCCCAGGTTATCTGCTGCACCTCCTGTGTGAGAGGACAGGTCTAATACACAGTTGAAGCTGCTTGCTTTTGTGGATGAGAACTGGCTGGAGCTGCCCCATTCCTCTGATGTTGGTGGACAAGGAAGAGGTGTTTGGACATTTCAAGCCCAGATTTGCTGGTGGCATTCATTGAGCTGCTTGGCAAGACACCAGTGCACCAGGAGCCTGGAGAGGATAAAGATGTTTACTCTATGGTTTCTGGCCAAAATCCACAAACAACACTTTCTTCATGTTTCAGGTGGCACTATATTAAAAGTTGAAGTGAACAGCTTGAGTTTCTAATGGGGAAGGGAAAGGATACACCAGACACCCCAACAAAACAAGGCAGACCAAAAACATATGGTATGGCATCAAAACATGTAAGTGTCATAAAAGAGCATGAGGCATCAACCTAAGCTACAGTGACAAACTTGAGGAAGAGTATGTAGAGCTTTGATGTTTCAGGAACAGTCTGTGCATTGTCCTGTACCTTCTTGACATAAACTTTGTGTGCTCAGAATTAGCAGCTTTCCAAAAATGCTCTGGCAATATCAACTACATACAAGCCTTACCTACAAATGTATGGTTTTTAAAATAAGTTAGTTTTGTGGAGGTGGGATGTTAAAAATTCTTTTCACAGGAAAAAAAAGAAAACAAAAAAACCTCAGTTCTGGTTTTTTTGGCATATTCTGATCTCCTATTACCATTCCAGGAGGAAAAAGGGTTTAGGGAAGGGTTTCTTGCATCCCCACTTCAGTATAAAATGCTCAAGTAGAAAGACAGCACAGGCTGAGGACAGTCCATGGCTAGAGAGCTTCTGGGTGGTCCCTATTGGAAACATCCATCCCTGCAGGCTCATCCATACAACTGAAGGGGTGATGCCAGTGAACAAGCACCCACTCTACAGAAATGGGCATTTACTTTTCTCAGGAACAGACGGCCCTTTGAGTAAAGTTCATTTGTTTTAAGTAAGGAGTATCTACCCTTACATGCACAGACATGTACTAGCACTTGGTTAGGCATTTCTTGTACCCAACACATCCTGTCCTGCTCATGAACCTCATATATATTTCCCCAGAGCTGACTTACAAACCCTCCCAGAACCTCGGTGGGATTGATGCTGCAAACCTTACATGGCCTAAATTGGCTGGGACAACATTTACAGAATACACTTTTATGCAAACAAGACAGGGAGGACAGCAGAGGGAAGATTACAGGCTATTCAGAATATCCATTATTTGGTCCAATGTTTGATGGGTATTTGTAACCATTACTTATTTAACCACATCCAAAAGGATCCTTGTCAGAAGTCACAGGACTGTGGAACGCTCACACAAGATCCTGATAAGAACCTTTTAGCACAGAACATGCTCTGAGCTGTGGAGAACATGGAGAGAATCTTACATCACTCCACATTAGGAAGTCTCAGGAGACTCTCTGAAGACAGCTGAATGAACATAATGAACAGTGAGCCACAAGCAAACGATGAGGAAAAACCCCAACCACGTGCACTTAGAGAGCGCAGAGAAACACTGAAGTTCCAACTGCATATAAAATGATATTAATAGCAACAGAAATTGCTTTGGGTTAGGGAAGGTTCAGAAGAGACTGACATAGATGCTTTCTACTTTTTTTTAGCTCAGATGTTAAATTAAGATTTTCTGTTGCCATCTCCTTCTTCTCATTCTACTTCTTCCATTTAACAATACACGCCTGCACATCAGGGTCCCCCTGGGGCTGGGGACTCATCTTCCTGCTCATCCACCCTCTCAAGGCTTGTTTCTGGCACAGCAGACCCAGTGCTTCCAGTTGTCTTACTGGGAAAGAGTTTTTACTGGGAATTCTAAGCATCTCTGCAGAAAATTAGGACGTTTGGAGAGCCTACACCCTTCTTGGATTGATTGTTGGTTGGAGCAGACAGGGAGGAGGAGGAGGGACAAGAGGAAGACCCATCACTCTCTTGGTGGAAGAGACTTCACAGCTGATTACCCAGCTACCCACTGGCTGCACATTTGCTCCATTTCTTCTGCTCCAATTTTACAAAGTTGTGCTTATTTAGAAACCCCAGACAGCTGCATATCAGCCTCAGGCCTCATCTCTGGTCTAAGCAGATGCCCTGATTTTTACATACAACCCTAAAATGCAGTGCACTGCTTCATCAGTGTATTTTTATGGCAAATAGAGAAGGGACTTGAAAAGAAAAAATCTTTAAGGGTATTTAAACAGCTTAATAATGGAGCCAGAGGAAGAAGTCCTTGATTGTTCTTTTCTTTAAGTACAAATTCCACCAGCCAGTCCTAAACATTAATTTATTATGGGTAATGAACACTGAAAGATAAATTGACCCATCCAGTAAGCAATTAGAACCCGTGCTGCACGCACACACGCAGAGCACTGAGACAGAGTACTTCCTTTACAGAGCAAAGGTACTTCCAAGAACCCCATCCATTCCCTCCACCACCAGAGCACAGTAAAATGGTTCCTGCACGTTTTTCTGGGCAATCAGAGTAGGACACACCGGGGTTGGGGACCCCAGTGCTGATAAGAGAAACAGCAGAAGACAAATAGGCTGCAGCAAAGTACAAGGTCCTTTATTCCCCAGCCAGCTCTAATGATATAAAAGAGCTCATTCAGGGACCTTGTTAGCAAAGATCATCCCAACAAAACTGAATCTTGGCTTTACAATGATTTTTTAAGCCAAATGGAAATGAGCTTGACAAGACACAGCAATAAGAAATACAGCAGGAGGTTAATGATACAACAACAACCACCAGCCATGCCAGGGCAAGGTGGGAGTTTATGACCTGGCCCAAAAGGAGCAGAGCTCTGGAAGTTGCATGCACAGCATCTGAAAGCAGGTTCAACACTTTCAGGCAGACAGAGCATATCTCTCCCTTTTATCTCTACTTCTGTAGCTTTATGTACAGAACAAGTACTTTTTCTAGGCAAAATAAACGCCCCCCCTTTGGGGATTCTCCTAATTGGTTTTACTTTTTACCCCCCTCAAATCTTGCATAGCAATGTAGCTGGCTGGTATCCCACAGCCTTGTGACACTGGTAAAATCCTCAAGCTTGTGTGTGATTGGAGGAGCCATGCAGACACAGAAAACGAGAGCAGCGCCATACCACTAGAGGAAACAAAATGCCTACTTCCCAGCTTTTAGTGATCCATGCACTGGAATTACAGCAATTTGTTGACAGCAAAAAGAAAACTGGAGGGCAAGTAAGCATCTAAGCTTTTCAGTGGTGGGACTGATTTCCAGTTTTAAAGTCATTAAACCACTCCAATCCACAGTGAGTGCGTGGCAGCTGCACTTGGCACTTCAATATCTGCACTAGTGGCTGCCCTGAAAGGGCCTGTTTGTGATCTCTCCTCTTCAGCACAAATGCTCTTTCTTCTTTATATTTTATTCATGTCACCAAGAATGAAAATAGTAATGGGTCTTTTAGCAGCTGGGCAGCATCCACCTTCCTTCCACACTATGGGTAGGCAATTTAGGTGAAGCAAGCTCCAACACAATGAAAATACAGATGAGAGAAAACATATTCTGCTACAGACTTTTGGATATAGAGAGAAAATGGGAAACTGGCACGGCAGCCCTACACGAATAGGACACAACCTTTGAGCTCAATCAGCCCAAAGGATGGCAGGGAGCAGAGGTGTGAACGTGTGGATGGGGCTGCAAGCACATCAGCATCCCTCAACCCCTTACTATGTTACATGCCACAAGAGCTCAGATCTTTGCAGTAGTAGGGACTGAAGACTTCCTCTTCTTGATCCAAAAGGATGCAGTGCCTGAGCCCAAACAGAGGACCCCTCTAGTAGCAGGGATGTGGTCATGCCACATCTCACCCCAAAAGACAGAGAGAGAAGCAATGCTAAAACCTTTAGGACAGGTCTTAGGCAGCATCCAACTCCACTCCTGCCTGTGGGAAGAAAAACCTCTGCATCTTACCCTTAAAGGATTTATCTTGGCACTGCTCTCTGCAGAGGCAATGCTGCCAATGCAGATGGAAAAATAAGCAAGTGGGTCATCAGTCTTACCCACTGTCACACAGTTTCTTTTCAATGAGTAGCAGTGTAACAATGCATTAACAATAAATGAAATGCCATGTTAACACTAATTTGCATAGTACGGAGCCACATTACTCTGCTGCCTCTATTCTCTTTCCAAACTCTCCTGACCTGCATATGAAACGAGATGAAATTTAATTGCTGGGGCATTCAGTAGAATCACTGAATTCCTGCTTAATGAGGCTTCATTTGTACTGTTGCATCAGACACCTTCTCTCCAAGGTGTTGTATTAACTAGCTCAGATATAAAATATTTTCCAAGGCACATTTTCATATGCATTTCAACAAAGAAATAGCAAGAAAAGCACTGACTGCAAAAGACAATATTAGTATCAGCAGCATGATAAGGCCAAGAAATCCCAAGAGCACCAAGCTGTATTCCTCCATCAAAAAAAAAGCTTTAATGGCTTTTATATACGCTCTAGCATGCTACTATGCAGCATCTATGCTGTGCAACTCTTCTAGAAGAGGCAAGGCAAAGCTAGGTGAGACCTGGCCAAGGTCTATATGGGAGACAGCCAAGAACTAGAAGCAATACCAGTAATTTTGGTGACTCAGAAAAAGCGCAGCCCACGTTGCACCCAGGAGTCAGAGCTCTGGATGGTTTTGCATTCAGATATCTCAGTGAGCTCACCTCACTCAGAAGTCCTTGGCTGAGGAGGTATCTCATGTGAGGCACGGCCAAGCAGCTCCCTGAAAGGTCAGCCATCCTCCCCGGTTTCTGCTCAGACGTAGCACAGCCGCTACAGCAGCACAGGCACGGCTCTGCTCCGGAGTCGCATGCAGGGACCAAAGCCACGGAAGCAGGCGACATTAACTCCTGGTAGCAGGGGACACAAGGCAGTGCAGACAGGGGCGCCCAGCTGAGCGAGGACACAGCGCTGGACGAGGCCAGCGGCTGCTGCCGGCTCCAGCCCCCAGCTCTCCCCCCCGCTGGCAGCACAGACCTCGCCGAGCAGCACCGGTGCCACACTCAGCGGTGGCAGCAGGAGCACGGGGGGAGCCGATCACAGAAAGCAGACAGACATGACCCACAAGGCACTGCCACGCCGCAGGCAGCAGCTTCCCAGCGCGGGGTGAAACCAGGTCAGGCTCCCCTGCAGCCTCAGGACGGCTCCCGGCTCTCCGCAGCCGCCCCGGGGCCGTGCGGCCCTCAGCGGGGCCGAGCACGCCGACGGGCCCGGACCGGGCTGCTGCGGGCGCGCGTTCTGGGCCGAGGCGTTTCCAAACGCCGGCTCGGCTCCCGCTCCGGCTTGACCGGTTTTACCTCCCGAGCTGGGGCAAGGCAGAGCCGCACACAGCACCGGGTAACCCCCAGGTGCTGAGACCAGTGATTTATGAAGTGTTTTGGCTTTAGAACATGCGGAGCTCCCTGAGGGACTGCAAATTGCTTGTTACTGCAGGTTTGCAGGATGGGTCAGCCCCCCTGCTCCCATCCCGTCTCCCCCGGAGCAGTTAGAGCACGCTCACAGCAGTCTGTAAAGGTTTATCCTTTCACTCCTGCGTTACAGTAACCTATAAAATCCTGCTCAGGCTCATCCCCAGCGTGGGTCCAGACAACACCAGTGGATCCAAGATCGCTGCAACAGGCCAAGAGACCAGCCACGAAGTCAGTTTCTCCTTCGCGTTGTAAGGAGAGAGAGTGGGGATCAGGGTATGGCGTGAGGCAGTCCTAATTATCCCAGGGTAGCTAATTACAGAGGACGTAAATTGACAGAAATAAAGCCACATGGTCAATAATAGTATTTTTTTAAAGCTGAGAATTTTAGCCCATTATCTTTCCAGCTGAAAAGCTTTAATTGAAAATGGCTAATCTTCCAGTGGGTTCAGGAAGGGTTTACAAGCTAATTGCTCTCTTTTGTTTAGGATTAACACTTTGTTCTGTGAATAGGGGTGGAGGGCAGCAGATGTGCAGCCTTTACTCTCTTTAATCCAAATACCCCACTGCCACAGATGCTCCCAATGCTGTGTGGTGGCATAATGGAATCTCTTTCTTGCACACAGAGTACTTGTTCTGAAATGAAATTACAGCTATCTATTAGGAAGGGAACAATAAATTTCCTCCACCACACATCCCCATCATGAAAGACACAGCACTGAGCTGTAAAAATCCCTGATGGAAGTAAGTCTTGCAGGAGAGAGAGCAGCCAACAGATGAATTTACCATTTTCCTTTTGTAACTGGTAGTCAATGTCATTTGTACACGGGCAGAAAAGTCATTATCCCACAGAAGTCAGAACATGATTCCTCAAACCTCAGGGTGGCTGGGACCTCACTGCTAAGCTCTAGGCTGGGAGAAGATTTAAAGGAGCCAGTTGGGAGAACAAATGCCTTCCATTTAAACAGAGAGAAATTAATTCTGCTAACCACAGTGACAGCTATGACCTATCGCTCTCACAGACTGCCCATAAAGCTAGTTGGGAATCTTGAGTACCTGGACTAGATGGGATTTGTATTACCTGAGAAAAAGGGGTTGTCTTGATCCTGTGATCTCTCTGGGAGAGATGTACTTAAGGAGAGGAGGATCCCTAACAGCAAAGGCAGAGTGAAGCCTATTTCTCAGAAAGAGGGGAAGGGGAGAAAAAGTACATTCAAAGACATCTTAAATGAACAAAATGAGATCATGGCCATTCAGCTCTTGCTGCTGCAGGGCAAGGAAGACCAAGTCCTTTTTCACATGAAATCTGCACTCCTGCTGCTCAGAAAACCAGGCATCTGGCACCTCCTTGCAAGATCCTGATTATCAGTCCCAAAGGGGTAACACACCTGTTAGCAAAGCAACTTTTCCTGTTCCCATGATCAGACCAGGGAAGGCCACACCATTAGGAGTAACAGTGTGCCAGCCCACCCTACCCAGACTGGAGATCAGAAAAGCAACAGAGCATTTGGGCCCAAAAGGTATGGGGAGAAGGAGGAAGCATTTAGTGTTTGAATCAACAAGTCAGGCTAATGTTTTGTGTCATAATGTCTCAGCAGGGCTGTTCAGGAAGGCACTAGGGAAGGGATCCAGCCCTACCTGTATGAACTAACAGCATCACCAGGGCTTCCCCTAGGATGGCCAAGGAGAAGGACATGTTTGCTTGGAGAACAGGTCGTCTCAAGTCCCTTGAATTAAGTTCCTAACTTTAGCAGTCTGTAAACTAGAGAGAAGATTCATCTCTTTTGACAGAACAGCAAATACAGCTCAGTAACTGCTTTCCCTATTCCTCCTCCCCCTAAAACCTAGAATTTTCTGCTGAATCACTATGAAAAAGAACATACTCAAACCCAGGAAGGAAGCAGTGCAAACACTACCATACAAGAGTGTCTCAGTCAACCCATGGAAGCAGAAGACACAAGAGTCCAGGGAATGGGTACCATACTGAGAAATTTCAAAAGCTCAGCTAGTTTTTTAAAACTGAATTTGTGTGAAGTACAGCTCAATATTGCCTTTTCAAACCCTTCCTGGAACAGTCACGAAGTTGCTATCCTAATTCAAGCCTTTCATTAGCTGGTGAATTGGAATATTTAGTGTTCAAATGAAGATGAATTGTTGCCAGTCACAGCATCATCCTGCATTCAGCAGTGATCTCAATCTTGCAAAGTATTTCCTCAACTAAGGGAGAAAATCCTCAGAGCAAGCAGACGACAGACACACATATCATGAGCATAAGACCATATTAAAATGTATGCTGAGATACTAAAGGCATGGGTTAGGAGAGGGATATTTTTTAACTCTCTTAACCCAGTGACCCAGTTTGTGGGAAAAATGCCTTATCATTTCTACCTTTTGATTACACATGAGAAGAGGCAGCAAGTGCACACTCTCCGCTACCTCAGCAGCTGTTCACATGCTGAAACACGGTAGTTACTTGTGCAAGAAGGCATTAAAAGTTAGAGATTCGTTCATTATTGCTTCCCCGGGTGTTGTTTCTGGTACTCAAAGGCACAAAAATCCTGCAGAAGCCGACTCTCTAGAGCTACACCTTCTACTCTAAGAATGCATTTCTGTGCAAAAGCCACTGGGAAAAATACTGAAAACCTTATTACTCCACAAAGATGAACACACAGAATCCAAGCCAGAATCATCACTGGATAAATTATGGCCAAGAAAACCAAGTTTTAAATCTGTACATTTGGCAAAAAGATGCTTTGGCTGTCTTCTTCTTTTCAAAGGCAAACAAAAAAGCACAGAGAAAATTATTTTCTGAAAGCTGTAAGAAGCACTGTGAAGACCTAGTTTTGTAGTTTGGTGATCACCCACCTTCACTTTAGCTGACATCCCTGACATGCAGTTACACACCTACTGCAGAACTGAACTCGCATTACAGAAGAGCTTCCTAGAAAAAGCTTTTTGTAATAGAAATATTCTGCCCAATTGCTTACAGAGTGATCACTTAACAATATTTATTCTTCAAGATATACTGTACTATAAACCCCTTTTACTCAATTACTAATTCATTTCTAAGAAGCAGCACAAGGCTTAGTAGGATGTGGAGATTTGAGTGAAAATTATGGGTTTGCTTGCTTTGTAGCTGAGAATTGATGCACATCTGTCAGGGGACAGACAACAGGAAAACAGGTCTTGATCAAACAGGTCTTGATCAAAACAATCAGAGCAGCGAAGCCTACAGAGGCTCTGAACCAACAAGCAACACCTGAGGGGCAGATCTCAATGGGGACATTAAAGCTTCCTTGCAAGATTTCAGGTGCACCCCTGCAGTAACCACACACTCCTGGAGTCCATTGCATGTAGATGGTGCCCAGGTATGGCTGACTAACAATTACTTACATTTTATGTGGTGTTCCAAAGTAATTAAAAACTGGATTCCTTTAGAAATAGCATTGCCTCAAGCTCATCAGGATGTTTTTTAGGCAGCAGTCATACCATTACAAAGGGTATTTGTGATCTGAATTGCAGCTACATTAAATACATTATTAAATATACAAAGCATCATGCAGCTGTAGTTATCCCCAGAATGACTCACTCCTGGTGTACAGTGATTTAGCCAGAGGAGAAAGGTATTGGAGGAGGAAGGTGCAAATGTTCTTCACAGGTCATTAGCTGCCACATCAGTCCCCTCTCCAAGCCACTCTCTCCTTTCCCTTCTTCACGGAATCACTTGGGTTGGAAGGAACCTCTCTGGAAGAACTGCCATGAAGGAACTCCATGGACAAATAAAAATACACCCCTTTCTTGGGAAGCTTCCAACAACGTAAATGTTTACACTGGGACCACATGGGTGAGGGAAGGTGGGTGTACCTGCTGTCCACTGTGAAAAGGGACATTGGCAGAGCCGCTCCAGCAGCATCCACATCTGCTCATCCTGCCCAGGGCTGGGAGCCGTGGCCTCGTGGCCGGGATTCTCCTCTCTGCAGAGATCAACCCAAGTGCACCAGCCTCCCTCGCTCTAAGAAGGTATTTGGCAGGATTTGACAGTCGAGCATAATTCCAGATGAAACACGCCAGATTGAAGGATTTCTGCATAATTAGGGATATAATACTGTATTTAAGAATCTCCTAAATACCCACAGTTAACAGAGGGCAGCGTGCTCAGCGGAAACCCATCTCCCGTCACTGGGGACTAAAGCTGGCACTAAGTGGATGCAGATCTTCACTTTCCTTAATACCTCAGCAGCCCAAATGCAGCAGCCAAAAAAAGTCCTTTCCAGAATGGGCCTAAGTCCACAGGAGATCTCCTGGGCTGGACGTCCCAGCTTAGAGGCATCCAGTGTTCCCAAAACAGCAAAGTGGCTGTGCTGGTACCCAGGCTTTGGAAAAGTTTCTATAGCAACAGGACACAAAGAAAATTTAGGTGTTTACATGGTGCAGCTGATTTACACCATCACAGCTGTGTTTAAGTCATCTAGGCCGAGGGAAAAGCCTGAAAAAGTAAGATGCAATTCCCCATCAGAGGAGTTTTTCCCTTTGTTTCATCCGCCCAACAGTTTTTAAGTCTCAGATTTTGTGTCGATGGGTCACTTTTCTGTTACCTCTTCCAAGGCCCATCCCCGGCTAGATGCTTTCTTTATACTCCAGCTGTTGAAAGGCCATAGAATCCCAGTTTTTCCAGCTTTCAGAAAGACCTAGTCCAGACAGTACTGCAAGATATACTTTTCTCAAAGCAGCAGGTGCAAACATATTGGTTGGTTACTGGGCAGTGTCATTTCATTTGGAAAAGAACAGGACAGCTATACATGCACATTTTCTAAGTATACATCCAGATTTCCTGCAAAGCTGCCAGGCAGCAGTGGACAGCACCATCATCAGCTCTTCCTCCGTGGGCCACCCTGGTACACGGGGAGCTGCAGGGTGGGCAGATCTCTGCACTGAGACCAGGAACACACTGAACAGCAGCTCTATGCCATGAGGTCACAGATTTAAGGCTGGTGGGGACCTTCCCATGTGTTTTCTCACCAGCCCACAGACACGTCCCTGCGATTAGCTCATCCTCACACCGCTGCAGAGGACACAGCTTCCCTGCCTAGCAGAAACCCCAGGACAGAAGTGTCACCTCAACAGGCCGACCTCGATGCTCAGAATAAATGCAAAGCCTTCCTGCCACTCCAGTCCCATGCTGCAGCAGCCACTCCTCGGCATGTTAATGCTCCCTCTGCCCCTGGATTCACAGCCTCTGCTTTTCCAGAGGGATGAGTGCACAAGGGTGTGCTGCCCTCACACAACACACCACCACTATGGAAACACTGTCTGGGGTGAAATTTGAGGCTCTGCTGTCACTGATGTTTGCAGCCCTGCAGGCTTCTGCCCCAACACATTGCCTGTCCCCTGTCCCCGAGCCCTGGGGTGACAGAGCAGATTTATGGGCTCAGAAATGTGATGCTCGTCTGTGTCACGGGATGAAGGAAATGGAAGCTGCAAAGTTCAATGTGCCATTGGGACAGCTATAGCTTTTCCCAAGACAATATTGCTGCCCAGTTGCTGTCACAGCTTCTCTCCCTATGCTTTCACCTTTCTTGGACTTCTGCAAATTAGGAGTTTCATTCAGATTTGAAGTAGCAAAAGTTTCAAAGCAAATGAGAGGTGACCATTCAGTGTTTTCTCTCACCTTTCTTACAGGTGAAGAGCTCCCAAAGGACAGTGCCACAAAGCCTTCCTCCCACTGCAACCTCACACCCCCTCCCTGAAAACACTTGCTGGAAGGCAGTTAAAACTTAAAAAAAGAAATAAATGGTGAAAAGGACAGGCAAGGAAGGGGAAGCATGGGGATTGAGCAGACAGCAGATTAATAGCCTGGCATTTATGGCAGTTTAATAATAGAGCTGTCACAATAGGAGAGATTTACTAATTGCAGAGTCATTTGCCATGGATCCCCATCAAGCTGCCATTTAAATCGCTGTGCAGTTTTTAAGACGGCTTTTGAAACTGAGGAAGGGGGGAGAAGAGACAACACCCACAGTCTTTATGGAGCTAAATTTAGGAAAGCATTGTGTTTTCATAGAGATGACCAAGTCAATAAGGAAGCAAGGAAGGAGCCAGCAGTGCTGCGAGCCCAAAGGAGATGGGGAGGAAGGAGGCAGGTCTTTGTGTCTGAGCCCTGCCACACAATAAGTCTTACACTCGGGGACAAGGCTCTGACCTCAAACTAAGCCCTGGAGAGTTTTACATAGGTTTAACTGGTGACCTACTAATACCTCCAGCATCTCCCCAGGCACTGAGCTATAGCTCCAACATGTCTTTTTGCAGAATTAGTCAGCACTGGGTCTAGGGGCAAAACGTCATCTTACACCATAGATAGAAGAGTTGTAATCTCTTGGGTCTGTCAGCAGGGAGGATCAAGTTGGTCCTTCTTCTGCTGACTTCAAAGTGAGTGGTAAGCTCCTAATTCATACGTTCTCATCACACAGAGCCTCAACCTGAGGCATGCACAGATATTTTTGTCGGGGCAGCCTGGTGACAGCATGCTGCAGTGTTCTGCATGCCACCTCCACAACTTGGCTCTTCTCCATCAGGTCTTTGAGGCCACCAGTGCCAGGCCAGGGAGTGATTCACAGAGCTGTGAGTCCTACTAGACTCACAACACCAGGTTTGTAGGAAAATTAAACAGGTTGAGAATTTTTTCCAACTAAATCCTGAAGCATGAAAACACCTGAAGTGAAAATACCTCGTTCCAGTCAAACCTGATGTTCCTAAGCCTTGACCAGGAAGTTTCCAGCACAGCCTGGAGAGAATTAAAACCAACCCAAGTGCAAGCAAGAGATCTGGTGAATAAGGGAACCACAGAATGGAAGATGGTTCTCCATCAGGAAATAGAGCCTGGAGCTTTATATACTAGAAGGGCACCCTTATCTTTTGGGAAATAAAAGGGTTCTCAGCACTATCAGGAGCAGTTCTGCATCCAGCAGTCCTTTACCCCCCCACTCCCACCTTCCCCAGCATCACCCTCTGGACTCATTTCCCCCAGAATAAAAGGGGGCAGCCCCAGGGCAGTGATGCCATCCCATCTCAACCCGCAGCACAAGGGAGGCCGTGCCTTCTGTGTCACACATGTTCTCACAGCTCAGCTGAGAGGCTGAAAAAAAGGCTGTTTTATTCCTCTTTTCCTTTAGGGAAATAGAGCACTCTCAGAAGTTCAGCCAGGACTTTGCCGATCATCAACAATTAGCAGCCTACACAGGTGCATGGTTGAGGCTTTTGTGGCATTTCAATTCTGCTGTCATTTAATAACCACCCATGACTCAGGCTTTCCTCCCACATGCTGTGGCCCAGCACTCCTGATCTTTTTCATCCATTTGGATCCACTGGTACGGAAGATAAAAAAGTGTTAAACAAGACTGCTTTGCCATTGCACCTGTAACTAATCTGACACACCAAGAGCATGATTTGATCAGGTATTGCATTTTGTCCTGGTCTCCAGACTGTTGTTCAAATACATTTGCAAAAAGGATGCTGTATTAAGGCAACATAGAGCTCTTCCTATGTTTTCTCTGAGGACAGGACAAGGCAGCACCAAGCCCCATCCAGCCCCAGCATCCAACTCTTGCTGCAGCTGTTTCTAAATGGTTTTGGCCTACCAGGAACACATTTAGACACAGATGAGAAGTGTTACAAGGAGTTTTCTTCTCCAAGGCACAATCAATCCCCATTTTACATTTAGCAGAGATAAGATGGCTAAAGCATAATTGATTTTATTTTATGAGATGCTATACAATGAGCATCCTTAAACAGAATTCAGTTATAATGAACATACAGTACAAGATGAGTCTTCACTGAGGCAAATGTCATTGCCTAGGGACAAGTTCAGATCTAAGTAACATCAGATTCATTACTCTGCATCTTAGATGAGGCTCTTCAGTCATGTTAAGTCAAACGTACCAACATTTATGTTCCCCATGCATTCCCATCAAGATGAGGACAATGTTTACCACCAGCTCCCTTGCTAATTGAATGTCTCCCACTGCGCCTGTTTCACTTTGGAAAGTCCTTTTCCTTCTGTGTCTTCCTGTCAACTCATCTATGGTACTTGGGAAATCTCTCCTCAGGCTTTGCAGTGAAATTTGGATCAATGGGAGAAGTTAGGGCCACTTCTCTTTGTTTCTGCACAGCCTCCTGAAGAGCCACCCCAGTGCCCAGGTTTTAGGATCCTTCTCATGCTGCTCCAGTTTGGAGGCTACAGCTGGCAGCCCCATCACCAGTCCCTGCTACATCACCATAGGCACCCACCTGCTCTGGAGGGGAGTGTTTGCTTGTTTAGACAGGTGCACCCCATCACCCTTGGCCCCAGGATCTGGCTCTGCTCCAGGAGCTATGGGGACACATCTTCCCACCCCAAGCACTGCTTTGTCTGCCACCAGACACCACCCCTCTATGGATTAAATGCCCAAGGAGTTAAGTCACCCAGCCAGCAAGCTAGAGAGCAAACACAATCAACCAGTGAAAGAAGCTTTTTTTTTTCCTCTGGGCTCAAGTAGGGACAAAAGAGGATTAAAGAAGCATTTGAACTAGATAAGTGAGTGGTGGGGATGTAAATTTGGAAAATCCCATTTAAAGCAACTCCCAAGACTGATGAGGCAAAAATTAAGAGGAAAATATGAAGACTAAGATGAAAAATACAGAAAATTACTAAGTGGGAACACACACAAAAACTGAAAGGTTTTTGCAGTTCACTTTTTCTTTAATGTTAGTTTTTTGCCCCTATTCCCTCCCCAACCAATCTTCCAAGTCTGATCTTCAGGCTTACTTTCCTTGTGCATGGAGCAGGGGAATGAGGGAAGCAAAAAGAGGAGGCTACTCTGGAGTCTGCAGAGCCTGAGATGCTCCAGCAACACTCTACTGAGTTCAGTCCTCACATATTAATACAAGCTGTGTCTGATCAGAAACTGAGTAATTAGAACAGCCTGGAAGGTTAATGGCATGCACCACCTACCATCACCTCATTAGAGGAGAACCCGTAATCCAGACACCAGTACTGCACCTGATTAGTGCAGGCTCACAGAGGATAGATGGCAGAGCTGACTCTGAACCCTGACAAAGCTGCACACGGGAGCTGCTCCCCAGGCACAGAAGAGATTGCCAGCATGACTTGGACGATGGCATGGCTCTGCCTTCAGTTTTATAACTCAAATTTTTATTTTCCAGGAAAGAACTGGAGAAGAGGGCCAAAAATGCCATGCTATCCCCATACCCCAGGAGAAATTCCACAGAATGTAGAGTTGTCTGTTCATCATGACTTTACTGCTGGACTTCATGGCATCAATGAAACGCAGAAAACTCGAGTGAAGATTGTATGGAGTGTTAAAAAATCACACAGATCACACTTGTATTGATTGCCACACTTCAAACCGTTCAGTAGAGTTGTGACACTGATTTCTATTTTGACACAAACCAGCCTAAATAACACCCATTGAAGATTTCCTCCTGATAACTCCTTATCCAGAACATCAAGCATAACACAAAGAAAAACCCTCCCCAGTCCAGCAGGTACCTGTGCAGTAAGTACACTACAGTTCAGCTACATTTCAGAAGGATAACACTGCTTCCAAAGAGTTTACCATGTTCAAGATTGTCCAGTTAGGAAGAATAAAAAAAAAAAGAAAAACAGAAAAAAGGGAAAGAAGTGAAGAAAAATGTCCAACCCCACTAAGCCTGATAGGTTGGCACTGGTTGTTTCCCACTAAGTTAGTCCACTGCTGAAGTGAGTAACTGAGAAACCTGTGTTTCCTTGGCATGGAGACTAAAACAGCCAAGAAGAAAAGCTGTTGACAAGGAAATGGTTTTGGATTGTACCTTGCAGCTGGGAGGAGAGCTGAAATAAAGCAATCCAGCCCTGCCAGTTGTTTCTCTGCCATGCAGCTCCAAAATTCCTCCAAGTTTAAAGAAAAAAAAGAAAAATCCCTTGAGGAAGAGAAGCTCCCAAGCTACAGAAGGGCAAAGGCAGCATGACTCAGCCACTAATCTCCCAAGGACAAAATGTTTCTGCTGTGCTTCAGCTGCCTTTTAGAACTTTGATCTAATTGGACTCTCAGTGTGGGAAGCAGGGACTACCTTCCACCACAGTGCTGCACAGCCCTGGCACTTCTGGCTGGCCACACCTTTCCCTGTGACAGGATGAAAACCAGTCGAAGTGAGCAGCATTCTTTCCTTTGTCCTGGGGAAGGCCTACAAATCCCCTCATCCTGAGGGTGAGGGCAGCAGACAGCTTATATGGCATCTCTTACCTCCATAGACCCTTCTGAAGAAGCACTTGGGAGCCTGGATGCCAATCCATGTGACAGACATCTGTAGTCATGGACTGAGAGTGATGGCAATGCAGGCGGGGAAGGATGACCTGTGGGTTTCCTTCATCCAGACAATATGGTCAGAGACATTACAGAGCCTTGGGCTATTTCAGATTTTGAATTTCAAATTACTTCATGTCTCTGATGAGCTTGCTCCAGCATCCAGGCTGTGTTTGCAGCCCAGATACTCAGCACAGACTTTGTCTCCAGTCTAGGATCAGGAATGTCTGTGTCTTCCATGTGGGCACTCATGCTTTAGATCTGCTCTTGATCAGATGAAGTTAGAACAAAAGTCTCTCCCATCCCAGGATATTCTACAGGGAGTCAGAGCACCTCAGAGTGAGAAAAGAGGCTCGATCTCAGCAAGAAGGACTTCCAAAAAGTACCTGCACTGTGGTGCACTTCAGTCTCTAAGCAGGATCCCAGAGGCAGTGGCTGAACTTATCCAAGTCATTGTTTTCCCCTGGAACAGAAAGAGATGCTACAAGATTTTCTCCTCCCATCACTCTAAATCTAGAATTTCTTTAAAAGCCTTAAACTCTGCATTTCTGCATTACCTGAAAGTGCCAAGAGCAACCCCCAACAGGTGACCAGGAGGCAGTGTCCCACCATGATCATTCCAGCTCCTTCCAGGCAATGTCACAAAAGATAGGCTCAAAATGTGCCAGTATTATTAGCCTGCTAAGACTCTGCTCAGAAAATGTGTTCATTAGCAATGGCACCTCTGCTATTTTAACTGCAAACAGGACCTGTGATCTGCATTTATGCAATTTGCAGAGGTCAGAGCAGGCAATGCTAGTGAAGCTGCCTCCATGCATTATTACCAGCACTGCTCGAGCCACAGTGCAGCTGCTAATTAGCAATCAATTTACATTTTCAATTCCAACATCCATATTAATATGAAGCTTTTATTAATGTCACAGAGAGACCACCCGCAAGTGTAGCACGGGCACTGCTGACCTCTCAAAGCAACTAGAGAAGGGTCACAAGAGATGTCCTGTCTCATTTCTATATTCCCGCAGGAAACACTGGTGCTGAAGGGCGCAGTCAGAGGGATGGAGTCACACATTTGTGCCGCCAGCCCAGCACCTGCCGCTGCTCAGGCGGCCTCCGCTGCCAAGGGCAAGGCCAGTCGCGCTGTCCCGGGCTGGGGCCATGAGCTGGAGGAGCTCTCGAGCCATGAGCCAACTCTGCCCTCTTGCGATTACAGCCAGGCTTCCAACCTCTCCCCCCTCCCCGTACAGCAGCGGGGAAGAGGGGTCTTCTCCAGAAAATCACCTAATTCGGACGCACATGTTAAATTTATCATTTATCTATTGAATTTTCCGAGACAGCAGCTGCTGGATGATTGTAGGATTCAGCAGATTCCTCAACAGAGCAGGAGGCACGCAGGGCAATTCCTCCTCCTCTGTGGGAACAGCCCAGAACTCAGGTTTGCTCCTCGCTTTGCAGGAGGGATTTAGCCCCGTGTTTGGCAGTGCCCAGCACTCTGCCTTTGCCTCAGGCTGCAGCACTGCAGACACAGACAGGGCTGCCTGCAGGAGCACGCTGGACATGCACACAAGCCTCTAATATCCTAGGTATGTATACAGGCTCGACTAATCTCTAAAAAAGGCTGGAGAAACCTGTCCCTACCATCACGTCCTCATCCTTCCTTACCTCTCACCAAAGCCAAGCCAGCGCCACAATGTATTCCTGCATGTTCCACCCCAAGGCAGGGGCTGGCTGGAAAATAAAGACAGGAAAGCCATTCATCTCATCACCTATAAAATCTCATTTCCCTTCCGAAAAGAAGCATCAGTCGTTTCAGAGGCTGCTACGCCAGGGCTGGGTCTCAGGCTGCAAGGTGAAGCAGAGCTGTGCTCCAGCCTCGCCTGCAATGCGTGGAGCTCCACGAGAGAGCAGCATGTCCCTGCAGTTGGGCTCCACAACTCCTTTTAAAATGGCTAACGGAGAGCTGCAGGAGGACAACGGGGACAGAAAGGGATGCAGGTTAATATTTTTATTCTTACGCACACGTATATACAGGGTCACAACAAGACCTTTTTCTTTCTGCAAGAAAGAAGGTGCTGCTGTGATGCACAGTTGATTTTTTTCTTGCTTTGTTGCCTGTATAAGCCGACCTACCATAGTAAAAAACTGCTCGACAGTTTAAAAAGAAATTATTAAAAAAGCCCAAACAACAAAAACAAACACCACCCCAAAATCAAACAAAAACACCAGATGTCAGGGGAAATCTGCTTCAGAGCAGATTTCAACCTGGTTACACCAGGCTTTCCAGGATTCACGAGTCAGCTATTCAAGCCAGGAGGGCCTGACTTGGCCATCATTGTACCTTGTTGATAATACAGTCAAGTGCAACAGAAGTGCAGGATACCCTTTATGTTCTCTTCTCCCAGCATTTTGACAGAAATGAGATCCTCTTCTCACATTTGCCTTTGCTGCTCTCCTCATGTAAACTCATTAAGACATAATTCATGTGCTAACTTGAATTAAGTCTCACAAAGAGTAAAGAAAGAAAAAAATAATTACATCAGCCCCTGAAGCCAGGACTTTTTGAAGGCACAGAGCAGCCAACAAGAAGGTGATGGGGAGAGGGTTAAGACAGTTCACACAAGAGCTTTTTGCACCATGGTATTGATAATGTAAGGAGTAAGATTACACACAGTTATTTCCACTGAGTTATGCATCCAGGACAGTTCAATCAGATCCCTATGAGATCAGCACCCGTTCATTTTGTGGTGATGGACATACAAAGGGCCCTCAAGCAGTTGCAGTAGCAAAGCTTGACAGACTTCAGTAGGAAACCGTGGAGTGGGAACTGCATAGTGCCACGGTGGGGAAGAGAACAACACAGCACAAAGCAGGAGCAGCACAGGTTGTTTATTGTCAAAATAATACTGTCCAGAGTATTTACTTGGGATATGTTGGAAAATGAACAGTGATACTTTATAAAAGACCTTTCAGCTCTGGTTGAGCATGAAAGTGGAATATAGCACAAAGCTGCAACGTGTCTGCCTGGGAGCTTGGGGATAACGCACAAAATCCTCACCATCAGTTGCTGCACCACCAAAGGAATGTGGGAGAAACTGGTAATACATTAAATGCTACCATAATATTTATATACATATATATATTCCTACATATGTCTCTCCACAGAAGCCTGTTACATATGTCCCTATCCCATTATGTCACCACTGCATGTCAGACAAAATGACAAGGAAGGATTTGAGCAAGGGCTTGGAAGTTCTGTCAGGGATGAGGATAATGAGGGATGCCCTCATGAGTGCTATGAGGGAAAAGAAAGAAAATAGCAATATCTCAAGGAAAAAGAAAAAAGTAATAAACATAAGGCTCTAATTTTTAATTTATTAGCTTTATTTCTATTAATAAAAGAGTGGTTAACATTCCCAGGATTCCTGTTGGTCACCATGCAGCCACTGAACACACACACACCCCCCAGCATCAGCCCCCAACACTGAGCACTGAGCAGACAAGTTGCTCGTGGTAGCCGGGTCACTTCCCTTCCTGGGGGACAGGAATGAAAACCACAGCAGTGCAATAGCTCAACCCCAATCAGTCCAGAGCCAGCATTAGAGAGACATCATGATCACAGCATCTTACAGGATTTTTGTTTCCCTACTATCAACAGCCTAATGGAAAATTCCAGTAATATTTAAGGATTTCCCTTACCTACATACTCTAACTCTGCTATCCAAGTAGAAACAGAGGACACAAAAATCCATCAAGGAATCCCTTTATGACCTGAAAAAGATAAGAACTGTAGAGGTTTTCAAAGCAAATTCTGTTCCTGCAGAGGCCCACAGTCAGGGACCTCCATGGGAGCCAGGCACACACTGTGCTCCATGTGTAGGTGCTCCATGGAGGGACGTGTTTCCCTCACCAGGGAGATCACAGTCTCCCACGGGCTCTGGTATCCTCCAGAGAACATTCCTCTGGAGCATTGCCCTCCTGGATGGCAGCAGCACACCACACTTTAACCCCTGTAATGCAAAGATCAAGTCTAAAAGCCCGAAGATTTCTGACCTGCCCAGGCAATTTGTGCATGGAGTTGAACTACTGAGTGACATGGGTGCCAAAAAGTCAGCTCACTCACAGCCCTGCAACTCCACCACAAAGAATAAACCATAGACACAGAGGCAGCAAGTGCTGCTGGCAGGGCTTGGGAGATTTGCTATGAAAGCACACAAAGGTATATTGACCTTCTACAACACTGTTATTTAGGAGGTGTTTGGGAGAGCTAAGGTCCACAGGAAAGTGGTAAGTCATAATTATCTGGATAACAGAAAGCAGTATGTAGTAATTAGCTGAATAATGTGCTCATACACTTAGCTTGGGAACAAAAAAGCAAAGTATGAAGTTGTAATTGTCAGAAAATATGAGGAGAAGAAAAATTTTTTACAGTATATCACTGCACTTTGGCCAGATGCCACAGGAAGTAAAAAGACTCTTAATTCCTACAGATTTTGAAAGAAGTAAAAAGTTTGCTGTCTTAGGGGATCCAGATTTGCATGAACTGGGTTACTAAATGCAATTTCTATTTTATATCACTGCTGCTTATTTAGATTCTGTGGCTTCTTGAAGGTGAGCAGTTTTCTCAATAATCAGCATGCAAAAGGCTTAGAAAACTACAAACAAACCTTTAGCTGAAGCCCAGCAACACAATACCTGTTAGAACAGTGACCCAAAGCCTCTGATCTCCTTGTGAATCCAAACTTCTCTGATACTCACAAGGAAACATCTCCCCAGCCCTGTCCCTGCCTCCCACCCCAGAGGATAGGTATGACTGCAGTCCCTGCTGCACCAGTGCTTTGTCCCCAGCCAATTCTTCTGTCAGGAAGAGGATGGGAACATGGAAAGCCTGCAAAATTTAAGTAAGTAGTAAAACATCCAGAAGAAAAGATTATTCAGTACATTAAAACATAATTATGGCCAGTTAGGAAGTTAAAGCATATGGATCATAATTTTAGATCTCTAGAAGGCAGAGCAGTGGGTTTGGCTTTCAGCACATGGCTGCTATCCATAAAGAGGACAGCACAGACACCTTTATAGAAGGATACAGGAACATCCTAAGGTATTTGGCAGGGGCAACAGCTTCCAGTTATTTTGTTAAAACCTGCATCGTTTATGTCACCTACAAGTGCAATTCTTAAGGTTGTTTTCCTCAGCCTTAAGAACAGCAGGAATCAAAGACTTAAAAGAAAACAGAAAGAGCAACAGAAAACAGCCCACTGCCACAGCAGACTGCTCACCACTGCACTGACTCATGCAGAGATTAGATACCAGGAGCAGTCTGCAACCCTAGTCAAGCAGAACACAAAGTCCTGCTGTTCCAGGAAAAAATAAAGCCAAATAAAATAATTACTTTTCAGGGATGACTCAAGTTCTCCCAACAAGCACCCACCTCACCAACCATTTGGTAGCTTCAGAAGAAGCCAGTGTGCCACCATGCCCACGGCACACCACCATCTCCAAACTGCTCCAGGTGTGCCCAAGGAGACAGCTTCCCACTGTGTTTTCCCACAAAGTCCCAGATTCTCCAGCATGCTCAATTTTACTGTGCTGCTGCCTTCAAAGCATCTAATCAAGACCATCACACTTCTGATACCCTTAGCCACCAACAAATAAGGCTTAAACCCGCTGCTTTTAACAGGCAAGCCCCAGATCTGGTTACAGGAATAATCCTCCAAAGGCAATCAGCCTTATAAATAGAAGCCCATAATTGGGGAAGGGGACAGACATGTCACCTCTTTTTCCCCGTCCCATCTCAAACCCAGGAACTCAGAGGCAGTCAGGGGATCGTGGACATTGTGTTCAGTTATTGAAATATCAGCTGCAAGATCTGCAGACGAGCTTAAACACAGACCTCAGACATGCATCTTACAACCCACCCCGCTCCCTCCTAGGGAGATTTGAAACAAAACAAAACAAATGATGAAAGGTTAATTAAGCCACAAAACAAATTAAGACTCCAGTTAGCAGTACAATTACCTCGGAGTGCCCTCCACCAGAAGAAGGTCTGCAAGAAGTGCATGCTCTTTTTCCTCAGTCCCGGAGGAGGTGGCAGCATTAGCAGGACCAGGGCTGCTCCACGGCTCGCTCACAACCACTCCAGCATCCCCAGCCTCCTTGCAGCCCCAGCACTGCCTCGGACCAGCCTGCGCAAAGTGCACCTGGTCTGCTCTGCTAATCACTGAGGGGGAGTCTGGGGCTTCTCTCTCATGCTCTCTCCCTCTCCAAATAAGCAATTAGCATGAATAATTACAGCTCTGATAATAATACCCAGCCACCTTTGAGCAAGAGGGAAAAGACTGTAATTAACTCTTTCTCAGGGATCAGAGGAAGTTGAAATAGCGTGAGCCTAATTATCTTCTTCTGGGACACCTCCTGGCTAGCGAGAAGCTCTGGAATGTGTGGGAGGCAGGGGTCAACTAGCATCCTTTTGGAAATCTCTCCATCCAACCCAATTTTACGTGTCTGCTGCCCAAGTGATCATTAAATGTGCAAATGTACACAAGGGGGAAGAGAACCCACAGTTTCCCTACACTGTGCTAATCATCAAGGGGCTGTCCATTCAGAGACTGCCTGCAGCGTTATCCCGTGATGAATCTTTGGCCACCAAGGACCTTGGAGCAGTTCCCCTCCTGGGGGATACATTGTGGCAATGTGTGGCTCCTTCTAGGCACAAAGCAGAGCCGCACCAGCTCTCAGGAGGCCTGACCTCAGGCTGGAGAGGGCACCGATGGCCAGACAGGCTCCCACCATAAACTCAGCACAAAGGCACTCCCACCCCAGAGTTTTCCTCCTGCCCCATCCCCCAGGTCACCAAGCTAGGGGGAAAACCCATAAATGATGCAGGTAAGGGCTCCAGATCAGCTCAGGAGGGAATCTGGGCTGAGCACGTTTAAAATGTCTTTGCATCAAACTGGCTTTGCCCCCATCCCAAAGCCTCTCCTGGCAGGCAGCTGGGACAGGTACACGTGCATGTCCTGCTCCCAGCTCCTTCCAAGAAGCAAAACACACTACATGCACCACCCCCAAAGGAGTTCTAGTGCGTTCAGAGACTAAAACAATAAATGGTGGCCCTCTGCAGCAACTGCCCTAAATTGCCCACGCCTCTGAAAGGATGCATGGGCTAGATGGCTGCTGTAACATACCCTCTTCATGTTAATAAAAAATGTGATAAATCGAGTTATTATACAATCCTGCCATGCTTTATTGCTACTGCGGTATCTGGAGATGTTATTAGAGTGCTGCAGTAGAATAGCTGCCATCCAAACACTCCAGTCTCTTATGAAAAGAGCACAGGTTTTGTTAACATCTCCTCTTGTATTCCATTGACCTGAAACATTTACGAGTGGAAAAATTAACGTGTTTATGAACCCTTATCACTAGCCTTAGAAAACCTGCTGAAATGTTTATGTCTGTAAGCATTTAAGCATTAATTTTCATATTATGAAGATTCCACGTAATTCTTTTATTTATGGAGTCAAGGTGCTCAGGGCACTGCAAAATATAATCAAGCATATTAAAAACCAACATAATATAAATAAAATCATTTCAGTTATTTAATGATTTTGTGAGACTTTACCAAGATGTTGTATATAATATGTATTTTAACTTTCTTTACTTTGTCTACTCTTTTACTACAGAACTACCTTCTATTTTGCTAATTTCTTGAAAACTGAGAAAGTAAACATGTTTCTATAGACTGCCTGAATCCCACAAGTTATTATGTACATTAGTTTCCCTCTAACATGAATTGTTCCATAAGCACTAAGTAGACTAAGCAGTGGAATAAATTGAAGCCTATACATAAAGACGCAGACTCTGAAATGGTAATTATTAATAAATAACATGATCAGTGTGGCTCAATGGTTATGATACCGGGGTCTTAAAATGCTGTTCTGTTGTGAAAAAACTGTACCTGGCGCACCCACATTTACAGCGTGATCCAATGTAATTTCACAAGTTGGTTACATTTGAAAAAGAAATGCACATTTAGGGCTTGACTTTTAATTTTACTATGACCTAATTGCCAGGGCAGCCAGTCCAGCCTCTGCTCTGGATTCTTTCCAGGCTTATGTGTTACCCTCAGAATCTCTGACCCAGCAGGCTGTTAATGTGCTATTAATGGACACTGGAGGTGGAGGCACACACAAGGATTCTCCCACTGGAAATGTCTTTCCGGTAAGCTGGATGTGCCCCCAGGGACAGGGAGGGCCTCGGTGACACTGCACAACACAACGGTGACAGTCCCCATCATGCTGTGGTGGGAGCCAGGGCCCACAGGGATCCACTGCTGCAGGACCTCTCACCCTGACACAACACCTGGGAGGTGTTTGAGCTCCTGGATCTGCATGGGAAAGTGTTATGATGAGGGCATGTGGGCAGAGGACAGGAGCACCCACAGTTCTGCACAGGCAGCCCCAGAGAGGGATTTGCACAGATCTACAGCTGAGTACAGCCTTGGGAGGTCAAGTGAAATATGCCTGATGGATCTGTAAGGGATGACAAATTCCAGAACTATAACCTAAGGGGAAACTGCAGCACAGACACTTGGAGACAGTAAATTGGTCTGCAAGCAGGAGCCTCAGCTTTAAAAACAGAGACAGGGGAACATCAGAGGACTGGGGCTATTCAGAGGTCTGGGGAAATGTGGCTCCATCATCTGGTTCCAAGTCTTAAAGATGCTCTTTGATTCACAACTTTTGGTCACTACTGATCTCCCTAAGCAGGAGTGAGTGATGCAGCCTGTTGTAGTCTGCTCTACACACTCACGTACCAGCTGCCTTCAAGGTGTTACATTGCTAAAATTCCAATGCTTTCAATTAACACGTAGCAAAGCCATTAGTCATGTTGTCTTTCTGACAAATAATTGCTCTCCCTGGCTCCCTTCCACTAATTTATGGGCCCTAATAAAACATAAAGAAACCAAGACTAATGCTTCATCAGTTTCCTAAGCTTTCCCAACATCTTTGGTGGGGAGGGGAGCTGGCACTTCACAGTTTTATGGCTCTGAGGGAAGAGTGGCTCATCTAGCAGCAGACAGGAGTTTGCAGCAGGGCAAAGGACAGCCTCACACCCTCTAAGTTACATCTGGCACATCTGCAGGGTGGGGACACGATCCAGCCCCTGCTGCACTGGGATGCGCCTGCCTGCCCCTTGGCTGAGCCTCCCACGCATCCCATGGCTGTGCAAGGCACTTGCCAGAGAGGCACGAGATGAAAGGAAAAGGATGCAAACATCAGAGGAAGGGGAGAGACTGTGTCATAAAGAAAACATAGCTAATTCCTTGGTAATTATTCAGACCCCAGGCTTTGCCTTATCCAGCAGCTTCAGACAGGAAGCACAGCCAAGGACAGCTGGGGAAGGAAGGAGGTGCTTTCCAGCACAGAGGGTTCCTGATGCTACCCCTGCATCGGCCACCAGTTGCAAATGATCCATGGCCTTATGCCCTAGAGAACAGGTTCAGTTGTTGCAAGCTCTCAGCTCACCCATTTTGAAACACAGCCCCAGTAACAACCACAGCACCCACTGGGCCCAAATTCACCCTATGCCTGTCCACACACATCCAGTGTGTGATCACAGACCAGCACACTCAGGGTCACCCCACACCTGCCCCAGAAAGGGCACAAGCCCCGTGCAGAGACCTGACAAACTGCTTTGCACAAATGACCAGAGACAGCAAATCAAGGCAACGAGCAACACCCCCAAAAATAAAAGGCTGAAGAAGCAACACTTGGGTAATTACAAAAACTTGAACTGAAAGCTGTTCAAAAGGCATCCAAAAGAGAAAGGGAAGAGGGCTGCTGAGGCTGACTCCCCACATAAAGTCTCCCTGCTGACAAGTTCGCCTGCAATTTGCAGTTCTTGTGTATGGCTGCACACAGAGTCGATGCCAGACCTGTCTGATGCCTCCCCTCACACAAGTACCCGCTGGAGTGAGAGGCCATACTTGGAGGGACAGAGCACTCAGGGGCAGCTGCCCACTGCTCCCCAGTGACCTGGGCAGTGCAGGAGCTGGGACCGATGGCCACCCATGGGCTGAGCCCCGGGCCCTTCCCAGCAGTGCCACAGGACGAGCAGCAGCTCCAGAGCTGCCGGGCTCTCTAAGCACTGCAGCCTGGACAGCCTTGCTCTGAGCTTCCAGGTGGTGTGAAAGGCTTGAAGGGAAAAGCAAAGAACTGTGAATCTCAGCAGAAATGGGGGTTGTGCTATTATACCCCAGTACCAAGGGAGAAGACTAAATAATTAATCACAAAAGCAAGTGAGTGTTAACGAGCCGCACAGGATCAAACCGCATGGAAGATGCAAAGGCCCCCCAACCCTCTTCAGTGTGCTGACAAGCCTCATTTTAATGACTTGACTTCCAAAGCTGAGAGGATACGCCACAAATAAATAAATGTATCCCAATATCCCCCTTGGGCTTCTGCTGGGGAGCATCTTGACACCTTTGCCACCAAAGGAGCCAGTTCGGAGCATGTTTTGCAGGGGGGAGTCCTGAGAGAGAAAGTGTCCCAGGCTTTGGGTGGTCATTGCAGAGGTCTCCTGCACGTGTCACCCCGCTCTCTCTGTAGCTTTAAGGAAAGGGGGGATATGCATTTCGAGCAGGAAAAGCAAACATAATGCTGCTTCAGTGCCATTCCTAAACAGCAGAGTCTGACTGAGCAGAACTGAGCAGCAGCATCCAGGAGCTGTCAGGGATAACACAAGGAGGGAAGGGGGAAATACATGGACATGCCTCTCTTGGATGCTCTGTCTAGTCAGCCATTCTGAGGACAGATCATAGAATCATTGAAGTTGTGTATTACCCTGCACACAGCATATCCCTTTGCAGACTACAGGGCTATCATATACTGCTAATACTAGGACATAACTAGTCAAACACAGTACCAGCATTAAATCACCTTCCTTCCCAGCACACCACACCAGACCCAGCACACATCTCCGTTACTGCAGCTTGTGATGGAGATCTTAAGTACTAACATTTGCATCACAGTCCCTTGCATCAGGCTTCCTCCATCCAACAGTGAGAAAGGGTTGTGCCAAGTAGGGTGTAAGACCACGTGGACTCCATTGTGCCAAATGGAAACAAACTCTAAATAATTATATATTCTGCTTATACAGCACCATGGCTTCCAAAAGGGCTTTGAGAAGTTAAACTGATAGGCAGGCAATAGGCAGGGTTCTGCAATCCATCACTCAGATGCTACAATCTGACAGGAAATAAGGATCCTGCTTAATGGCCCAGAAGGAATATATAGAATTTAGGGGTATTCACACACTCAGTGCAGCACACATCCACACACCACCTTCAGGGATCCTCTACAGGAGCTTATTTTGGCTCCACTATCTTTATCCTGTGAAGTCTGAATAGGCTGATTCCTAGGCAGCTGAGCGTGGGAAGACAATTCAAATGAGACAGTGTGATGGGCTTTTCTACAGCTTCTGTGGGATTGTAGGGCACCAGCCTCATGAAAAGACCCACGTGCTGGTGTCAGAATGATGCTTCTGAAAATTCCCTGTAATAAAACACAAAGCCTTCTCTCCTCCACCATGATATCAACATCACAACTCTAATTAAATTAAGGAAAGTCATAATCTAAAACAATATGCATACTTGGTGCATTTCCAATATCCAAATGTAAACCGATGGGCACCAAAAGAACTTTAATCCTGTGGATTTTATCTGAAAAACATGACAGACTATGGAATTACTTCCTCTGCCTGCATGTCTTACTAAGACTGGAAGAGAACAGAGTGAATTTTGTAGGCTTGCCCATCAAGGTATGCCCACAAGACACCAGCAGGGTCAAGATTTCCAGGGACAAGAACCCCACACACAACAGGATGCTGCAGGACATGTTTGCAATTATAAAGGCTGATCTCTTAGCACAGGTGGGGGCAGAGAACTGAGACTTGGTCAGCAACTCAGAATTTACTGAGGCACTCACTGGCTTGGAGAGGCTGTGCTGCAACACTTTAATGATACAGGGGCTGAATATTTTGCATTTCTGTGCATAAAACCTCACTCAGCTGGAATGAGGTTGTGTCCCTTGCGGGACATCATTTACATCAAAATCTCCCCCGCTTCTCAGCAGGACTTTCATGTCCCCCCAGCATTTCGAAGGCAGAAGCATATCTGTGAGTGGGGATAGACATATCATTTTTAAACATTCATTGAGCTGGAAGTGTGGAAGATGCCAGTATACGAAGGGTTCAACTGATGTGTAAATGCAGCTCTTTGAAAAGGAGGAATTGAACACCAAAACTGGTTCAGTGCAGCTAAATTGGTCCCCTAAGGGCCAGTGGTAACAGAAACCTTCAGCCCAAATAAGAACAAGTGAAATATTCAGCAAACAGCATTTGATGCTTATGTGCAGGAGGAAAAAAATCGGTGCAACTGTTGGAAAAAGAAAATATCATGTTACCCCAAGCTAAATTAAAAGTAGCAGATAAAGGGTTTTTGGAAAAATACTCTGGGTGTGGCAGAGTTCTGGCAACCCCAACGTCCCAAGACCATGGGTGAAGTGAGCAATGGAGGTTGTGCCACTGGTCCCAACACAACAGCCCACTGCTCAGACTGGGCTCCCTCCAGGCACTACAGCTCTAAATCCCATTCCCTGTGGCAGTGGTGGGGAGACAGCACAGGCCTGAAATGGGTCCCCAAGGAATGAACACAGAGGATATCCAGGCTCTGACCCATCTATGAGTAGGACATGCATGAACAAACTTCATTCTGTGACACAAGGCCACCTCTGGAGACCTTCAGCTTTGATGGGATTTAAAGGCTGATGATATCCTCCTGTCCTTGGGTTGAACTTCACCTGATGCCTAGGAGTAGGAACAGGACCCAGCACCCAATTTCTCATTGGATGTGTCCCTGTGGACTGGGAGCATGGGCCCAACACTGCAGCATATCCATTTGTATTAACCACAGTAATATGGATATGCTGAAGGGTCAGGGCTTGTGCAGGGTTTACTTCACCCCATGAGCTTCCCAAAATCAGGGTGCACCTGCCATAGAGGTTTGAACCATCAGTGTATCTCCTGTGCTGCTGGCAACCTGAAATCAGCCTGCTCCACTCTGCCAAATGATAGCACCTTAGCCAGACAGAGACACAAAGCCTGAACTTGCTCAACAAGAGCTCAGTTCTTGACCATTTTCCAATAAAAATATATCAGAAACACCACAATCATTTTAATTTCCCCTTGAGAGATGCTAGAATTGCTTTTTGTTGTTCAAATTAGTCTGTTTTATCCCCTCCCTATATTTCTTCCTGTTTTCTTCCCAGAAAGGAATGTATAAATGTGGGTGCTCTAGTACCTGGATTTCTTAAGTCATTTTAATTGCCTATTATAATGCTCATTGCTTGAAGACAAAACTGTAAGCAATAGCTCTTTCCAGGGCAGGAAGGGAGTTCATCAGCAAACATGACAATAGATTCAAAGAAAGAAAATGCATAAGAAATTAACTACTCAGGGAAGCAACGCTTGCTTTACAGGTGGAACACAGACAGCATATTATTACTACTTAAACTCCCTGCTTTCTGAAAATGTCTCATCTTTATGACCATTCAGCTACATATCTTAGAAACAAAAAGGAGTTATTTCTTCCTGCTTTATCAATCAAGGAAGATTTGTCAAAGAAAGACCTTGCCAATACCTCTGGGATGTAAGACCACAGGTATTGCTAATATATGGCAACAGCAGCTGGTAAAGTAAACTAACTGGACATTATTTTATTTTCCAGCGGGATCACTGAACAGATATTGGAAAAACAATGTTCTACCCTTGGTGCTCTCACTTAAAGGCAGAGGAAGAATTATTTCAGGAAGAGAGACCTGTGTTATTGGATTCATATATCTGTGCTTTTCTTGTTGCACTGGCAGTGAATCCAAGTGGGGAAGTATTTTGTTGTCTTGCAAAAGCAGAACTTCTCTTGTTGCTTCTATGATGATACAGAAGCTGTACATGTCACAGTTGATAACCTAAAATAACCTGAGGTCTCAATTCCGACTGCAGATCTAAATCAGGCACATCAGGGATTTGAGCTGGGATCTCTCTGCTCACGTGAATATCCTGACCACCCAGTCATTATCTATTTCTCACGAAAATGTCTCTTTCTTTTTATTGTGACTGCTCATCCTGGACTCTCGAAGGAGTTTCCAATGGCAGGAACATCAAAACTCTGCAGATCTCATGCATCTCTGAGTTCTGACTCTCACTTTTGATTAAAAAACTCCCAACTACCTTCATTTCTTGGACCACTTATATGGTTACAATAGAACTGGGAAGAATTAGATGGCAAGACTCTGCCTTCCTCACTGCCAGAGGTATCAGCTACATTCCTAATTTCCCAAAACTTTTAAAGATATGCAAATGTATTTTAAGCAAAACAAAATATAAGCAAGCAGAGAGGGGAGGGGGAAAACTCCAAGAGTAATGTGCAAAGCCTGTAAGTGATAAAGGCTGATACTTCCTCTTGGGTACATGCCAGCCGAGAAAAGGCTACATCTTATCATAGACAGCGCTGAGCCTCTCCCTAACTTCATGTTTAGTCTGAGGTACCTCGGTGTAAATTATGTTCACACAAAAATACCTCAGCAACTGTTGGTTTGTAATCACTTTCATTCTCTAATTGGCATTTGGCCCCAGTGCAATGCATGCTGATCTCTCCAAGCAGCACAGACACAGCAACAGCATGAACAACCCACTGCAAGGTTCTGGACAAATGCCCAAAGCATTCATTTTCTGCTCAGGCCTGTTTTCTCAGTGGAAAGAAAGAGTGTGTATGAGGAGAACACCTTATCTCATGGCTGTTCTGCTACACTCCAATGCACTCAGATGAGAAGGGGCATATAGGTTGCAAAGACAGACCATTTATTTTAAAAGGCACTTAGTTTCCTCTTGGTTTGTGTTTCCCGAAATAGATTGCAAAAAAGGAAACACAGACGCATGTCTTGAGGATTGATACATCATGTGGAGATTTTGTAAAGAGCACAACCCCTCCCTTGTGCCCTCCCCACAGTTGGTTATCAAGCCCTGAATTACACACTGCTGTTGATTTCCATGGCTTTGTATGGTTAATCTGGCTGTACTCTGTAAAGCAAAAAGAGCAATTGGAACAGAGAGGAAAGGAAATCGCTCACAAAAAAACTAGGTTACAATAACCCTCAGGAGCTGAGTGAAACCAAGAAGAGGAGAAGAGTTCAGCACTAGGCTGCCAGCCTGGGCAAGGACACAACCCTAACTCCAGCATGTCAGAGCCAGTGAGCCTCAAATGCACAACACAGCACATTTAGAGAATACCTTTTGTAAACCTACACTAAAAGAAAGCAATGGGTTTTTTTTCCCAAGGACTTAGACCCTAGGAGGAGGCACACAGTGCTACTTTCTTTGCCCTGAGTACAGTAAGGTGTAAGTAGCTCATGCAACAGGGCAAAAAGTGAATAGAAGAATCCTGTTCAGACCTCCTCCCAACACATTCTGCAATGAGACAGATCACTCTCTCTAACTGAGCTAAATGAGCCAGCACAGCATATCCAGGAGGGAATAGAAAGCTGGGGAAGCACTTCTTGTTATTAGCTAACAGTTGCATTAAGAGAACAGCTGGTGGCCACCAGATTTGTTGAAAGTAATTGAAAAATTACTGTAATTTCAGCTTACAGCAAAAGTCAGTGTTGTTTAGTTTTCTGTATGTATCTGTAGCTCATGGAAACATCTTCTTTGGCCAGACTACAAATACACAAAATTAAAATACAGATCTTTTATCCTGCCAATATGTGGCCTTATTATCATCTCAGGTCTCCACCAGAGCCAGAATGCTGAAACTTCACATCACGTTATTTTTGTCCTTTTACTCTTGTGGAATGCATTGATAAAATATTTTGCTATTTAATAAATTAATTTGATTTTATCCATTACCATTCAAAGTAATTCCTTCAAAGTATGAAATAAAAACCTACTTCCTTACCAGGTATTTACACTGAGACAGGATAGAAAGCTCTCCTGGGGTGACTTTATGACGCTGAATTGTATCCCCATTTGTCTGTTTAGCCCAGAAATAAGTTTTGCACCTTTAAAACTAGATCTGAGAGTGAAGGGGGGGAGAAAGAGAAGCAGTGGAATGTCTGAGGCAGCTGTATTCAAAAACACAGAGATTAGAGCTTCAGCTTTCTCTCTCAGGGACTGGTTGTCTGCAGCACGGACAGCAGGACAGAGCTCTCCTCTGCTTGCTAGAGAGCTTTCAGCTGCCCGAGGCAGAGAAGTCCCCCGGACTGTGGCTTTGCTTCTTCTTGGAGCTGATCAGCCCTGCTGTGGACTGACAACCCAGAAAAACCCCAGGAGCTCACACCTGTGGCCCACGGGGGCTGGGACGCTGCATTCCAGCACAGGAGGGACTGATAGGGACTGAGCAAATCGAGCAACCTCCCACGACAAGCACTTGCTGAACTTGTCATCTCTTCACAACAGCGAGAGGTTTTATTGTTCATTATTATTCTTTTTTTTTTATGCTTCTGAATACTTTGCTTGTTAAATAAACAGTTTTATCCACTTTTCTCCAAAGAAATCTTTTCCTGAACCAGCTGGGGAAGGGGCTGCTTAAATCTGCTTTCTAGAATAACCCCTTTGGAAGTTTCTTCCCCAATTTGCCCTAAACCAGGATAAAAGCTTAGATCTGCCAGCAAGTATATAAAATATCCCATGTTAGTAACATCTGTAGATGTAGATAACTTCAGTTCCTGCCTTTCTAGCACTTTTAAACAAAATCTTTTTGTAGGTGATTATAGAAGAAAGAGGTTAAATAAAAATACTCATTTTTACTGATACGGGATTATAATTTTGTCTTGTTCCCAATGTCACACTGGAGGCACAGATCAGCCTAGTAGGAGCTTGAATTTTAAGACTTTGTGGAGGAGGGAAAACAGCATTACACAGAATTTACTGAGGGTGCCCATGGGGTGATTTTAGACTTTCAATTCTATCAAATTTAGGTGGATTTTTACAATTAAAAGCAAAGTACTTACTGCCACACTGAGAGAAGAGAGAAGCTAATACAATCTCCTTGACATGGCCCTGAGGCACAGGAGCAGATTGGCCTCCAGACAGACCCACTGCAGATTCCCTGTCAGCTCCAAAATAAATGAAGAATTGTGATTTGGCACATCCCCATGAGTATGGGAAGCCAGACACCTGTACATGAGGGAGGAAATGCTATGGATAAAAAGTTGTACAGGTTCAGGGGAATAGGAAATCAAGATATTTCCTCACCTGTTTTAAATGCTGCCTGCCAAGCTGCTTTGTATTATTCACTGACTTAGAAGACTGTGACAAAAATGTCCCATAGCTGTATGTAAGGAATGGAGTCAAGAGGAAAGTAGCCCAGTGACAAACAGGGAAAACAACTTCCTTCAGATCCATGGTTTTACCATCCAAACCCTCTCTGGTGACACATACACAATGCAAAAAAAGAAACTTCAGACACACCTTATTAGCAGCAAGATGGTAATTCTGAAATAATAATTTTAAATCTTGTTTCTATTGACCCTGAACTCACTGCATCTTACAACTTCGGTGAACTGGGTTTTGTTTATAAAACAGTTAAATGGCAACTATCAAATCACAGTACCATGTGCATTTGCATTTCCTTCACTCACACACTCTGCAGACAAGCCAGTGGTGACCTCATGGACTCCTTCAGCTTTCCATATTGAAGGCCTGGTTTTCCTCTCTATGACAAAGCAGATTAAATGTCATCTGGGATAAGGAAATTCTTCTTTGTTCTCTAAAAATGCCTGTCTGAGCTTGCAAGCCAGAGATGCAAATGAGCAGCACTTCCCAGCCTCAGGGGCTGCCCCTGTGTCACTGTGAGATGTCCTTGTGCCAGGGGGTACACGGGACAGAGGTGATGGGTGATGCCCTGCAGCCAGTGGGCAAATCCATCCACATAAACAAGCCTTGATCAATAACAGGCACCTGCTCTTGCCATCCTGGACTATTGTCAAGGGAGACAGCTGGAGTAGTTGTCACAGAGAAAACAAATGTCCAGTAAAACCACCTGCACAACAAATTGTTAATCACAGTAACATAAAGGGAAGGTATGGGACCGAGTCCCTAGCCCCTGTTTTTAGCTTTAATAACACCTCCAAAACCCCCACATAGTTTCATATGCAAAACAGAAAGGATGCATGGATACACACAAGGAGCACAAGGATGTCGCCCCTTGTGATTTTCACAGGGTCAAAATCAAAGCCCAGATTTTCCAAACCACTCCAGAAAGAGCCTGGAAGTGCCCATGCAGCACAGCAAAGGGCCAGTGCAACTGCTCTCATGTAATATATCCACAGCAAGGCAGGGCTGTCTTTCATTCCTGTTCCAACAGGTGGGATCTGGGCAGGATTTGCACACAGGACTCCAGCACATGCTCCACCTTTCCTGCAGGAAGGGTTAATGTCCCCTCAAACACATTGCTTTGCACACTGGCTTCCCCACAAAGATTTATCATCTGCCTCTGGGCTGCTAGGGGCTTTTTTCATTCAATTACCCCCCTAAGAGATCAATATTCTCTCCACTGCTGGAGCCTGGAGGAAGGTGAGGGATGATCTAGGGCTGAAGGAACCACACAGTGCTCAGAGCAGGTGACAGTCACCTGGGATGCTAGAACATCAGGCTGAAAAATGGGCTTCATTTGGAGACATAAATAAAACATGCCCAATCATGAGTTATTAATGAGATAGGGAAGGGGCTGAAGCGTAGCCACGCTGACAGAAAAGGAATCACAGCCACTGCCAGCCCAGTGGTTTGGGCTGAGGGAGTTCCCTGTGTTCACCACTGCCTGGCTTTCATTGCTGCAGCAGGAACAGCCCCATAAAAATTCATAGCAGCACCTCCAAGATGCCTTCTGCTTTGAAACAGGCAGGTGAGGATAAATCCTAGGAGGCAGCAATCATCCTAAAGAAAAGGTGGCCAAGCAAGGGCTGTAACGCTGCATTTGGCCTCAGCTTTCTGAGACCACAGGCTCAATCTCTGCACCACTGCTTCATTTTGGGGATGAGTCTGGTTTCTCTGTGTGTTGGTTGCCCATCTGCTTTGTTTTACTGGCTCCTCTGGGCCTGGAGGATAAATACAGGAATACCAATGGTTTTCTCCTCCAGGCGTGGAAGCTCCACTGGACTTTTCACTCTCTTGTGTCGCTGTGTGGTGCTCTGGACTTGGCACCACAGCACAGGATGGAAGCAGCTTAGCTGCTTGCTCTTTTTTTTTTCTTTTTTTCCCTTGCCAAGTAGAGACCCAAAACCTTTCTTGTTTTCCTGCAGTGAGCAAATCTTTTTTTGACAGAAATCCAATTGCAGAAACACTCCCTGCTATGAAACACAGCCAGGATGCTTTACAACGCCATACTGTTGTACAGCAAACAAGGTGAAGTGGTACAAGAGCATGTTCCCAGTTCTTGAGAATGATTCCCATGAGACAGTTCTCAATTAAAATATGGAAATAAAACCAAATATCTTCCTACACCAAGCAGGATGCAGTAACTTCCATCTAAGGGACAACGATGCCTACATGCCCAAATGCGGTATCATTGAAAATCTGGGTCTCACTGTAAAAGCTGATGTTCTAAAATGGGTTTTTTAATTGAAAATTCCACTCTATATGACAGTTTTTCTGAACATATTCTTCTCTTCTATTCCTGGGGGTTTCAGGGTGTTTTTTCTTTGCTTATTTATTTTCTCAGTTCCCAGTCAAACACAAGAGAGGAAGAACAAAATGCAAGAGAAAGCATCTAGTCCAAACAAGAAAGTAGTAAACATGACTCAGTAAAGCTAAAAAGGCTGAAAAACAGAGGTATGTAAATGGAAAGCAGAACATGTATTTTCTTTTACAGGATGTGATGCCTGGCATGCTCCAGATGACAGCTTTTGACAAAGGAACAGCAAAATTACTTTCATTACATCATTCACACCACACAGTAGGAGAAACTAGACTGGACAAAATAAACAGGTTTTAAGCTTGAATGTCTCAAACCAAGTAACCAAGCTTTTCTTCTGCCAAGCCAGTGGGGTCCAGACCCCTTGGTGTGTGCTACTGCTTGTTCAGGCAGCTGCTGGTCTCACCAGCTCTTGCAGAGCATCACCCTTCCCCTTGGGCTGCAGGCTTTGGAAAGCAGGGGAAACAGCAAGGACACCTTTGAATTGCCTCATTTGCTACTTTTCACTCCAAGACATGTATCTGGTTAATTATTTAGGCTCTTCACTGCTTCTGTTTACTTATTTATAAAAACCAGTTGATTTGCTGCAGTAACTGGGGGCTAGCAGGGCAGGCAACCACCAAGCAACCCTCCCCAAACAGTCCCGTTTGAGCTCAGCTGAGCGACAAGCAAGACCAGACAGAAATCATGAGGCTTTTCCAACTGAAAAACACGCTAATGCTGAGGAAAGTTTAATTACTGTGTTGGACAAATGACTGTATGTTCCTTGGGGTCTCCAGGAGCACCTTCTGCAGAGGATCAGGAGTCCTTGAAGAGGACTGAGGAGCCCTACAGCTGAGTGAGCTGATGCTGGCCAAAGACAGCTGAGAGCTGTGGGCAGGGAAGTGCTGCCAGCCCCAGCCAACCAGATGAATGCCTGGTGGATTAACTGTGAATGTTCCCCATGCCAGGAAAAGCTCAAGGGCTCAGCGAGAGAAGGAAAGCAGGAATCCAAGAGGACTGACAGCAAGAATTTCTCCTCGAAGTGAGGGAATTAGGTGGGGAGGAGCAGGCAAAGTTTGAGGGATGGAAAAGAAAATTGCAGAGAAGGCAGAAAGTTGTGGGAAGGGGTCTGTTTTGAAGCAGAGAGTAGCAATTAGTACCAGGGAGATCAATCCTTATTTCTATGAGGATGTTTAAAGCTAAAACTACACAAAACTAACAGCAGCCACCATAGCTGAGATTTGAACACCTAGCAATTAATTAAAATCAGCTTTAGCAGAGGAGTATCCCCTCAGCAAGCATCCACCTGCAGAGCCAGGCAGAGCACAGTTTTGGGACACTGGGTCACATAAATGCCTGGACCAGAGGACAGACAGATACCTGGGCTGGGATATCTGCCACTCTCTTTCACACATCCCCTTTGCCATTTCTTCCTGTCTCTCTTCAAAAGGTAGTGGGAATTTCTAGGGCCAAATAATGGCCTGACTATCTCCTAGGATGCAACATGTGAAATGTGAAATGCAGCAGAGTTTCATTACTCACTAACATAATTCATAGCAGCTCCTGTCCTTGGTTGCTGCTCAGTCATGATGGGCTCATTCCAGTACCAAAGTGCCCAGGCATTATTTATTTTTGATCATTCTTTTTGGTATATTTCTTAAACATCATCTGCCCCAAAATGCTAAAGTCAAGTTACAACGTCTCTCTCTGGTTGTTCATTTCAAAGCTCAAGTCCCAAAAGCCAATTCCAGCTCAATTTAATCCTTGATCAAAGCAGTACAATTTAGCATTGGATTAGCAATTCTCTCATTTAAATCTGTCACTGAGAAATGCAGGTGATCTAAGTCAATTCTAAATATTTCAACTAAAGCCACTAAAACTTTATCAGGTAGTACAGGGATAACATTTTTTTACCTTCATTACAATCTCAGGCTGCATATTCCATGTTTTGCAGGCACAAATGCACTTATTCTGTACTGTGTTCCTAACTTTCCTGGAAAATTGTAGAAGAAAAACCCGTCATGTTCCAACACTACTGCCAATTCCTTAAGGATATGTAGCAAAAAAGCATGCCAGGGAAAAAGAACTGTAAAAACTAATAAGGCACCAGACCTTCCCTTGGCATCTGCCAACTAAAAAGGGCCCCCAGGGCTGTGTTTGATCCAAGCACTTCCAGGCATTGCTCTAGAAGGTGGAAATCCTGCCTGTGCCACCCTGTTTGATTGCAAATATGAAACTCCTTCCAGTGCAGAGAAGCCCAGGAAGCCTCCAAACCATGGAGGCAAAGAAACAAAGACGCATGAGGATAAACTGTCAAAGGCAAGTGATGCCAAATATAAATTCAGACATCTGAAATAAGTTCAGCTCTGAGGCTGCCACAGCAGGGCTGTAACCTCAGGGTAAACGAGCCCTTGTGTGCAGCAAAGAGTACAAGAGAGCATCTCACTGCCTGTGCACACACAGCAGGAAGGAGCACAGTGGGGCAATCACAACGACAACCCACTCTTGCTCTCTTAGCACCCCAGTAACCCATGGCAAGTGAAGCAGCCCTCAGGCTCCTGCTCCCTATTCACATCTGTCCCACAGAATTGCAACCTTGATCTGAGTAAATACATTTTTACTTACTAGGCAAGTCACACATAGGAATTGCACCCTAGACTTAAAGCCCAGTCCACATCAGAAACTTGTGCATTGTCTTCAGGCCTTTCTCTTTGCTACCAAAGTTTTGTACCTGCCAGTCCTGACAGAGTTTCTGTGTGTCAGCACAGAGATCCTTGCATCAGCATGTGTCTCTCCCCTTAAGTGAGGCTAAAAGCTGAGTTTATGCATTCATTTGGAATCGATAACATCTGAGTTACACTGAGCCCCTAAAAGCTGTTTTGCTTCAGAGGTCCCTATAAAAATGCAGGTCATCTTCCTTAACAGCAAAGGGCTTTGATCTGCTGCAGGAGTGCCGCTGGCTGGAAGAGTTGGCACAGGGGAGTCAAGCTCCCAACAGTGAGATCTGCTCCAGGCTCCATTAAAATGCAAACCTCCCAGAAATCAAAGGCAGCAGCAGCAGGACCTGCCTGCAGCACACCCCGTGAGCCAGGAGTGCAGGGACCTTGGAACACTCCCGCAGCTAAACTGGGGGCGGGGGACCCTGGGATCACAGGCCAGCACAACAAAACTTCTTCACTTCTGATCGCATGCAACACTGCAGGACGGTGAGTACAGAAACTCTCCTGTCTCAGATTAACTTGCTCGAAATAAAATATTACTGTTCCTCAAACCTTCTCAAAGTTGATTTTCTCCCCATTATCCTGCCAGGTTTCTCATCCTTTCAACCCACTCCCCTTCTGGAAGGAGTGTAGGGAGGGACAGGCACCATGGCTCCCTAACAGTCTGGTGGAGTCCAACACTCAAGTGCTTCTCCCTGCAAAGTAACAGCTCCCACACGGGAGGAGGGAAACCTTGTGAGACTCTGAGGCACACCTAAATCTACTTTACTGCAGTAATAACCGTGGTAGATGAACAGAGAAAAAATCCAGAGAGTCAACGGAAAAAAAATCCAGCATCCGAAAAATATAGGACATGCGAGAAATTAAAATAATCCTCCTCCCGCCTGCCAATGCACAGAGGGTGAAAATCAATCACAGACCAAGAAGCTTTTTTTCCTCTTGCCCAGCTAAGGAAAAGTAACTGCTCAAGTGAGTGCCCTCCAAGTCCCTCTCTCAGGCAGGAGCGAGCTGCTCCGCTCTGACCGTACCTTTGCTCCTCCGTCTCACCACGCCGAGCCGGCACTTGAGCGAGACAGCGAACATCTTCCTGCAGCCTCCAGCGCTGCGCTCACATGGCTCCGAGCCGCTGCTCCCGCCGCACCTCTGCCTGCCTCTGCGAGGGGCTGCCGGCTCGGAGCTAGCGTATGATTACTGTGAAATAGAGTCGGGCTTTAGGCAGTGGCAGAGGGAGTGAGAGGGACGGGGTTTGGGGGGAGAATGGCAAAGACTGAGCTGGAGGGGGCATAGACCCTTTTCGGTATTTTCAGTGCGGGGCTGTTTTGTTATCTCGTCCGGATGAATAAAATCACATATTGATGTTTTAAACCTATCACCAGTCTCCCACTGTTAAAGGCTGGGAATCTGGCACTACATTAACATATTAATTTGCAAAGTAAGATTATTCCTTAGCACACACGGGTGCATGCTTGCACTTCACCAGAAAGCTAATCCAGAGATTACCAGAGCAAAGGAGATAAAAGCCCTCAATTCTATGGGAGCAGTTCAACAGAAACCCAGCACCAGCACACAGTGGGACTGTTCTGGTTACAGCCCCAGCAGGGCAAGTCCTTCTAAAGAAACTTGTCTGCAAAACAGTTTTTTGTGTCTGTAGAAACCACTGACAATATCATGCAGACCTAAGAGGAAAGTCACCATCCCACAAACTCCATGCTGAACATCAATTTCCCAAACAAACTTCACACTAATTTCTTTGTGGAAGGACTTTAGAGAGGGTTCATGATAGCACACAAGTCTCACTCCCTTCCTTGCCCAACCCTGCTCATCCCTACACTCTTCTGGGAGAACAACACTTGCTGAGGACTCTGCCTGACCAGTATGTTACTACTCCCTTTTATGTGAATTTTAGACCAAATCACACTGGGAGTAGCACTTTAGTTGACCTTTTCTGCTGAGCTGAGCCTCTCCCAGCAGCTGAATAAGCAAAATATTCTTCCCTCTCTCTATGGGAGCTCAGACTACAGCAGTAGTGGTTCTCAACTGTTTCTTGCCATGGTCCCAGGGGAGCTCAGAAGTGCCTTCCAGGAACCCACAGGGAAACTCTGGATGTGTAGAAGAAAGCTTCATTACTAAATCAATACCTGTGGGCTAAAGGCTGCCCTCAATAGATGGACATCTGGGACTTTCTCTCTAGCCAACATTTCTGCTGATCCCACAGATGACTTTGGAGATTGCAATTCGCTGCCTGCAGCCATTGGTCTGTGGAAACAACTCACTGTGGTTTTCCAGGAGTCTCCTTAGAGACATGACATAGAATAATTCCCCTCCAGTGCCTGATCTCAGCAATGCCCTGCTGCTGAGTTTTTGCACTCAGTCACCAGGGTTACCTTCCCACTTTTTAGGCTAGAAGGACACATGAACAGTTTTGCAAATTCAGACCCAGAGGTACAAGTTTGGAACCAAAGGCAAACATAACACAGACTGACCCAGAAAGCCTCCCAGCAGGGAAAGGGCTATGGAGAGCTGCTCTGAATGTGTAGAAGTGTTAGCAGCACACACAAATGACAATCCCACAGAGCTAACACTGAATTCCAAATTCAAGAATTCCCATTACAGACCCTCAAAACTCAATAAACCCTCAGCACTTTCGAGGTCAATCTTGATGTAACAACACAATAGATTTTCTTCTTGCCTCCATCTTGTTTTCTTTAGAATTATGTAGAGTTGAAAGCATTGACAAGTGTGTACTGTGTATTAACTATAGATAAATTTAGATGTAAAGTATGTATTTAAAGCCTTGTACAGAAGATGAAGAGCCTGAGCACTTGGGGGCTGATTAGACCCCAAATGTTCAATTTCTGAGACAGCCTGAGAGCTGACTCCCAGCTCCCCTCGCACAGTTGCATGCTCTGCTCAGGCTGCTTTTTCTTTTCTCCCCTCTACTGAGCACAGGCATCTCCAATTAACTTCACTGGAACTGTAGCAGAGGATCTTTTACTCTTTTTCCAATCAAAATATCATTTTGCTCCAGATCTTCCTTGCTTTTATGATGCTGAAGTACCAGTCTACAAATAAGACTAGAGGAACCGTGCCATTTCAGCCTCTCTCTAGATTCATCACTAGAATTTAAGCATATTCTGATTTAAACCTGAATATTAAGATCCAATTTACCCTCCTCCAAGAGTCTCAGAGAACTTCTTTAGACAGGGGACTTGCCTGAATGTCCCAAGACAATTGGTTTTACCTTAGAGGAAATTCCAGTTGAAAACAAAACACAGCTGCTTCTCTTTGATACTGAAACAAATGTGTTTTCTGCTCTCCCACATATAAATCTAATCCTCATTTCAGCTCAGGAAATGACTGTGGGGACACTGGTCATCAAGAGTGCACAACAGAAGTAGTGAGAAACGCAGCAATTAAACTAAGAGGATAAAAAAGCATTTGTATAATGGGAAATCTATTACCATTTATCATGTCTAGTATTTGAAGTGGCTCTGCCAAGCCATGGAATCCATTGCAAATAATGCAAGAGGATAATGAAAATATACACCAAGTTTCAGAGTGATTAATGAATATACAGTCTTCAGAATATATGTATGTACTGCTGCATTTATCTGTCTGACAGTGACTTTTTCTATAACAGCAACCGGTGGAGAAGAGGCAAGAAAAGAAATAGCCTTCTATTCAAGTAAACATTTAAAAATATGTATCAGAACAAAATTAAAGGAGCAGAAACTATTCAAAGTAGGGCTCACATTAAATTAGTTCATTTTTCCCTTGAAGTTGCCATAGAGTTTGTTTCCTTCCTAGGGAATAATAAAGCAAAATCCTGTGTGTCTAATACATACCCTGAAAATTACACACTGTACTAAAATGCCTTTTAGAAGGCAGTATTTCCTTACTAACAGGTGCAGTTATGGCTGAATGTATTAATGTTACAAATACTGATAATACTGCCTTTGTGAATTTGTTCTGATTATTTTCATCTTCTCTTCACTAGTTTAAAGGATGTTCCTACATTACTTTTTATGTGCTTCAATGACTATCAGTATAGTCAGTGGGCAGACCCATAAAATAGGCTCTGGGGAAAAAAAAGCAGATTTATATGGAAAGGAAGCCTTTTCTTTTCTTCTTTTCTTTTGGTATTTGCACGTTGACTGCAAAAAATAAAACCAGGTATTTCCAGATACTGGACTAACAGTCTTTTTATCATCTCTATAGATCAGACCACATTAAAGTGGCTAACCACTGTACACCTTTCATTTAGAAAGAAAGCAAAATAAACAAAGTTCACCACAGTTTTACACCATAAATGAGTATATATGGGCATATAGATTTTGTGGGATTACTGTCCTGCAAAAATATGTCAAACAGATTGGCCAACAGCAATCTGAAGGTATCGCTCAAAAACATTCACGCTGTAGTGAATCTTGAGATAATCTATTGCAATTAACAGACAACAGATCCCCCCCTAAGAGCCTGGGAGTTCTTTGAGAGCCACGGAAGCAAATAACATTGGCCAACTGTGGCATTAAAGCATTTGGAGACAAAAAGTCTGCCTTAGATAAGCAAGCGAGATCAATGCTGAAACAACAAATCCAATACAGTAAGCCTTGAACCAAAGGCAGGATGAGCTGATCTATAAAATTCAGGTATCCCACAGACCCATTGGCTGCTATCTGTTGGCAATGAAGCCTCCCTTCCTGGCATACAAATTCCCACTGAAACACCCATAACTGCTGTGGAAAGCAGAGCAGCACCAGGGTAGCCAGAAGGGGCTCACCTCCCCCAGGCTCCAAGTTTATTGCCTCTTGGAGTCTGTTAAATCAAATATGCTGCTACCAAATGCTGTTAGTTTAGGCTGGGGGGTCAAACTGGCAGCTCAACCAAGCCAAACTGAAGTGGTTTCTTCTTGTATATTGACACTGTCAATAACAGACATTTGGAAGATGTTCTACCCACACTGACACCTGTACTGCTTCAAGTTATTACCCCTAATAAATGATCCTGCGACAGTGTGAACAATGAATGATTTCATTGGAACCACGCTCATTAGTAGACAATTCCCAAAAGGAAATGGTCTAAATTATGCTTTACAAGTACCTTGCCTGATCCTAATTAGCATTGCTACAGCTTTCCCTGTGCAATGCCACAGCCTCCAAGAGAGTAAAATGTGGGGTGGGATGTGTCATGTGGCACTATAACATTTAATTACCCTGACAATAACTTATGCTGGTGACAGTCTGTCATAAAAAAAGCAAACATGCTTCAGTCATTAACCCTCTTCCTTGATATTTGAAAGTTCTTATTTTCTGCATCCATGGGCACCTTTTCTGACACACATTCTTAACATCCTGTGCAACTTTTTGGCACACTTCATGAGAAATGCCACGTTTAGTTTTCAGCTACATGCAACTATTCCCCCGAATTATAACTTCTCCCAGACCCTCAACCCTCTGCAGCACCAGCTGCAAGAAACAACCAAGAGGCTCTTTGGAGAAATTCCTGCTTCTCAGCACGGCATTTGCTGAGACCAGGAATGCAGCCATGTGTAACCACCATACGTGCTGACAATGTCTTCCCATTTTTCCTCTCCATAAGTCACACCCCATATGAGCAGGAAGGCTGAACAAATAGGATTTTTTGGGCACTTTTCTGCAGTGAAAGTAGGTGAATGGCATTTGAATTATGTCCCAGAGCTAAGAAGACGACTACTTTAAGCATCCACGTCTATGTTCCTTTCTTGAGATTCCAGCTTAGGGCATATCAGTATTACTTGTAGACATCTCTTCCTACTATGACTATTTTATCAGCTGATATTTGGAAATGGGGTTAGCAGAGCTGTATTATCCCAAAGAGTAGTGACCAAAGTGGTACTGCCCATGGCCCACAGTAAGAGGACCACTGTCGCCAGGATTCAGCNTATGGCCCACAGTAAGAGGAGTGGTCCTGCAGGTGGACCACTGTCGCCAGGATTCAGCCTAAGACCACAGTTTATTTTGCCAGGAAAAGCTGAAGCCATCCTTAAATATTTAAATGACACAGTGTGTTTGTTCAATCTGTGAATCCATGGACAAGGCATCAGTCTTCCCAAGGAGGCAGCTGAGTCTCCTGAAGCAAGAAATTAAAATAGTCTTATCTCCGTGTGCTGTACTGCCACTCGCTCCGACTGCCAATTGACTTGGGAGAATGAAAGGCTCTTGCACATGCTGACTGCAGATGCCTGCCCAGACAGGGGTCATGCTCTGCCTCAGTGTACTGCTCCCAACAGTCTTCTCACTCGATTTTACATTGCTGTTGTGCTAATGAAGCAATTAGCCAGGAACAGCCCAGACGAGTTAGTAAGCCGAAGGCCAAAAGGCATCTCCCTTTTAAGCAGGTTCTTGTGCCCCAGTTTAAGTGCCAGCTGCAGTCCCTCACTGTGAACACAGTTAAAGATAACAGACAAATCTGTTACTTACAGAGCACCATCAGCCCCAGAAAGGATGGTAGGAAAGCTGTGGTCGCTGCAACCTGCAGCTTAGCTTTCAAATTAAAACAGCCTCATTTTAGACATTTTATATAGGGAAAATTTAAATAACTGTGCAGAATCAGTACTGCTCATGCTAGGTTGTATATGTACCTTTTAAAATAGCATGTTTGTGCTCATAGGCTTGCTATTACTAATATTTAGCACCCAGAAAAAAAAAAAAACTACTTTGTTTCTTAAGCAAAATATTGGAAGCTTCAAGTTAAACAATTATTAATGAATAGCAGAATGTTCAAGAGATCTTAAGGACTAATGAAATTGAATTTTATTATTCTCATTAAACACACCACTAATATTATGTTTGCTTATAGAAACCTCATCTGGGGGCTCATTCTACCTACAGTGAACAGATGTTCCCATATCACACTGAGTAGGGTTTAAGGAGAAGAGTTAAAGAAAGGATGGGCCAAGAGAAGTACAATTATCTCTCTTTTAAACTGTTATAGACAGATGCCTTTTCCAAAATAATACCAATAAAGGTGTTTTACTCACAAGAACAAATTAATGAAGGCAACAGCACATTATCTGTATTCATTAAATCAAAACCAGATATCTGCCTACCAGTAAACCAACCAGGTTTGTCTTGGTCTTGTCCAAGTTGTCAGGGATACATGGCTGATTTGGCCTGTGTTTTCACAGGACATCAAGCTGAATTATCCTTGTCCACCATCAAATCTCATGACCAAATCCACTGCCACACATAACTGGCATTATTTTTTCAACTGCAAAACAGCTGTGCCCATTTACTCTGGCAGAAAATTCGCCCATCAGTGGCCTAGCCACTAGACTGGAAGCCAACAGCAGAGCAGGTAACTGAGCCCAGCCCTGAGTAAATCTATATATCCATCTGAAAATTCATCATTCATTTTTCCTCCTTTAAGCATTTTTCTGTTCACACAAGGCTTGAATTTCTCACCCCATTTGATAGTAGGTGCAGATTTACCAGCCCCTGTGGTTATCAGATCCAGAGCTGCACCATCACAGAGGCAATCCAATGCTCACTTTTCCAAGAACTGACTGCCCTGTTAATTAACTAGAGATTTGTTTGGGAAGTGTCTAAATTGTAACAGCTATCACCATGATGGCATAATTAATAACAGATTGAATCTGGCCAACAGCTGATATTTTGAAAAGCTCTTACCAGCAATTTCATAGTTCCTGCTGAGGGAGACTTTAAGAACTCCATCTCCCACGTCTACTGTCTTCAGTCTTAATTTATTATCCCCATTTCTGAAGTATTTTTCTACTCCAATAGCCTACATTTCCCTCATCCCAGAATTGCCAAATTGATTTCACTACTCAGCAATGCCAAACTCAGCCCTTCACAAAAGCTGTGATTCAGTCTACACCTTATATTTTATGTTGATGTCTAAAAACAATGTCAAAGATGCATTTTATAGTCAGGGAGACTGAAACTCTCACTCTCTATTTGCATTTCCTTATTAATGGGTTGGTCCCATCCTCAGGTGAATGAGGTGAAAACACTTAGCTCCAAAGTCAGTGTTGATGCATCCTACAGGCAGGGTTTCAGATTAATCAGAGGTAAGATGGTGCCTGGATTTTTCTAAAACTCTTATGCTGCCTGGCTTTGCTTATTTATTTTTCAGCTGCAGAAAACCTGCCAAAGCAAGTGCTGCAGAGTATTTTGAGAAGCTAATTCAGTATGTGTCTCTGCTTCCCTAGAAAATCAAGCTGTTGGCCTCCAGGCTCACCTGTGCTTGTCTAAACCACAGAGAAATTCAAGATCTGGCTGCAAAAAGGACTGAACTACACAGCTTCTGCAACTACTTTATAAGCAAGCAAGGTGTGGCTGTCACCTCTAATCATTTGAGCATTCATGTTCTTGCTCTTGAAGAAGAAAAAGGTCTGTCTCATCGAACCCTTTCACTCATTTCCTTGGTGTTTATTACAGTTGATCCCAAGATGGAAGGACTGGATTCAATCTGACCACTCCAGTCCTCTGAAAGCTGAAACCTGGAGCTCTTATTTACCCCCTCTCTAGCGCTTGGCATTTTATGAAATGTGAGAAGGAGGCACACAGAAATTCAAAGAACGCTTAACAGTAAGAAAGTATATTTATCAGAACAAGATTAAAGAGATTTAAGGAACTCATCTATTTTTCTTTTTCTTTTTGCAAATATTAGCCTTCAGCAAAGACATAAAAACATTTGTCTTCATTCTAAAGAGAATATTATCAACTAATTAATTTCTAGCACCAAACAGTCCAAATGTAGAAGAGTTTAATTGCTGAAAATGTTGAAACAGAATATTTTCTCAGCAAAATTTATGTATGGCTACAATGGACTGAATCTGTTTGATCAAAGGCTTTCTCTGTACAATTGTCTTTGCTAGAAGTTAAGGGAGACCATAACCATTCGTGAGCTTTTAGCCACCTCTGAATCTCCTGTGAATGCCAGCAATTCCTTTTCCATGGTCACTGCAGGACGTGCAGGGGTGCCCAGGAGGAGCAATAAATAATGCAGCTCCAAAACACCCTTCCCAAAGAGGGAGACTGGAGCTGCTGGGGCTTTGAAAGGGCACCTGACTCCAGTCAGGAAGCACAGCTTTCTCCTTCTGCTGCTCCCCACAAGGGAAATCACTTTGAAAGGTTAAAAAAGGGCAACTATTTCTTGCTCAATAGATCAGTTTATATCTTGTGATATGAGCAGAGCTGCTAATAACTGCTTCATTTACAGTTCACTCACCACTGCAAGGCACCAGCGGAGAGAGGATTATTAGGGTCTTCAGCCTCTGGCTTTCTTGGGATCCTTTGCCTTTATCTACAAACATCCCAGCCTCGATGCTATTAACCCTGAATTCTTCAGAGCCACACATTAATTCCCACTCTAGGTTTTCTCCGTTCTACCACCAACAATACTGCCCTCACCAGCAGAACACTTGGTGCCAGGTCTCAGTGCTGTGCCAGGACCTTCAGAGGTTTAACCTCAGCTGTCTGACTGCTGCTTGCAGTGCTCCAGCACCATCCCCAGACCACAGCCTTAACCAGACAGTGCAGCACACACAGACCCAACCGTGTGCCAATGCTCTGCCAAAAGGATCTTTCCCTTTCCTGTTTCTCCATCTTCCCTGGTGTAGAATCCTGTCCAAATCACTTCACCTCTTGCAATCCCATAGAAAAATTTATTTAGAGGTTCCTCACACTATTTAAGTTTTTGCTTTTACCAAACATCATCCTCACATCTAGGGGCATACAGAGCTCTATGAACAGCCACATTTGGAGAACAGAGGCATAGGAATACACAAATCTCTTTTTCCAGCATTTGAATGTATGGCTGGAAACTAAACTATCAGCTTTGCAATGATTTACTGCTGTACAATGAGACCCACGAGACATAAACAGAGAAGACAACCCTGCAAGACAATAAATTGCCACAAACCAAGCTGTCATCACAAAATGCATAAAAGCCTTGTGAAAACCACCCCGCTGATGACACACAGAGTTTTATGGCAGCTGCACTTCTGCAGACATGAGGTACAGGGGTCTCTTCCAAAGTAGGAGATACCCATTCCTGGCCCCCACCACCACCTGCAGCTCTTCCTGTCTCCTCCCCTGCTGAGGGTCTGGGATACGCTTCTCATGAGTTTTGCCCCTTGATTTCCTAAAGCACACAAACCCTTTGGACAGCCTGGCTGTGCAGTTTTGTACTCTCTTGTTGGTGCAGCCCCTTTCTGAAAGGGAACCACTCTGAAAGGCACCTCTCTGAAGATGTTTGTCTTCACCCCAGTGATCAGGTAGGACAAGACCAGCTGTGAGAGCCACCCATCAGAGATCACTGCAGCTTCTGATCTCCTTTGCCTGCCAGGGCTGCCCCTCTGTGGGTCCCCATGTCCCTCCAAGCCCCAGTACTTGTGAACTTCAAAGCCACAAGAAATACACTAGCAATTCTGGCAAGCTCGGCCAGTGACTTTACAAGGATGGTTGGGTTTTAATCATGTGCCTGGGGGATTTCTTGTGGGAGGATGAAGCAACTAGGTCTGGCATCACTTAGGAATGAAAGGGTAGGAGTTTAATAGAGATGATCTGAAAGGCTGAGCAACATCCCTTTGAATTAATTTATATAACCCAGAAGTTCAGCAGCCCTGTATTTTTAAGGTAGCCAATACTGGGTGAAAAATCATAAGAATAAATGTATCTTACCTTTCAGAGAGACCAGAGGGGGAAAAAATTAGTTCGCTTTAACATTACATTTTATTGGGAGGTAGGTTTATATTCAGAGCCTTAGAACAGTGCAGAAAGAGCTGTGATAGATGGCACACATGTTTAGGTCACTGACAATCACCCCTCCCATACCAAATTTCTCTGTTGAGAATAACATGAGATTTTCCCAACAGCTCCTTTGCTGAATCTGCCTTTCTGCTTAGACACCACAAAGGCAGGCAACTCAGTGCTGCCTTGCAATGTGAAAGTTGGGTGGGGGGGAGACACAAAACAAAGAAATCCAGAGAGACTGTCTGCAGGGAAATCCAAGGAGCTATGAGAAGATAAAACAAGAGGCAAAGAAGAATCCTTATGAAAATGCATGAGATGTGAAAAACTGACAGGCCAATTAAATATGCCTGAATAGTATCAGAGATTATCCCAATGCCACTGTCATGTCCTATTGTTCTCCACCCTCCCTTTGTTCCCCCTCCTCATCCTCCAGAGAACCAGCTCACTGGAGACTCCCAGTCCCTCCTGCTCGTCCCTCTGACCAGCGACAGCCACGCACGTTACAGACCCATCACTCCCTGCCTCGTGCCTCTGCTTTTCCCCAGCCCTCAGCCAGCTGCTGGCATTCCTGCTGCTGCAGAAGGAACACGAATGCTGCGAGCCTGCAGGGACTGGGGGCTGGCTGATGCTTCTGTAAACACCACTCTAATCCGTTTCAGATATTAGACTCCCATATATGTGTTTTTAATAATAAAGGCAACATTTAGATGCTGCCAAAGTATCAGAGAGCCAGTAGCAGACACAGAAGAGCCAGCCCCACCAAATAAACAATGGAAAATGCTCGCTTATCTTTTCATACCACTAGGCCTCCAGGCTCCAAAATAAATGATTGCATTCATTTACATTTTATTGTGGAGATATAACTGGCTGGAATAACTGCCGGCACAGAACCCAACTGCAGGAATGCACAATTTTTCTCCCCATTTGCCTTAACTGATGCTTTTCTCTTTTTTTCTGTCAATCCATCTCTATCACTGTTGCCTGGATGGCAGAAGTGCATTAACCCACTACTCATCTTGCATTTAGGAAAAAATAAGCCATCAGTTGAGCTTCTTAAAAGCCTCAGGCTTACAAACTGTTGCAGATTCTGTGAAAGAGGGGACCCTTCACCTAAAGCATATCCAGGCAATAAAGCCAAAAAGTTCTTAGACAGTCACACATTCATGTTCCAAAACCCCTACAAGCCATATAAAAGTCAGCTCACAAGTGAAGTCTTAGCCTTCAGTTTTGCTTCCCTTACAACCAACAGAGAGGAACAGACTCTTCAGAGAATTCATCACGCAGCTTTGGGATGTTTTGGGTCAAGAAGCACCAGTTCTTCTCCTTTCCCTGCTAAGCAGCCTGAATCCATGGCTTAGAGGGAGAAGTCCACAGTGTACGCCCAGCTGAGATGGGCTCAGGCTATCTAACTACTACTGCCCACACAGCTTGGTATTAACTACAGGTTCAAAAGATCTGTGTCGTTCTTCTTCTCAAAAGAGAAACCAAATAAAAAATAACCAAAGCATTCCATCTCTCAGGTCAACACCTTGGAGTTCACTAGATGAGACAGTTAGAAGGAAGTGGACTGAATATAAAACTCAGCCATGATAGGACCACATTCCCAGGGTGAGAAGCTCAGGGCTGAGGGTAAACCTTCTCATTGACAACTTCATATTAAAAAGATAAAGTAAAATACAGGGTTAACAATAAAAATAACTGTCAAACTGTCAAAACTGGTTAATGCTTTCTCTGCCTCCTCACCTTCTGATACCTGAATATGTTCAGGTTTTAATTTTCTTTCTTATCTGTTGAGCAGTTTCTTACTAAAGATAAGGTAAGAAATATAACAAAACCCCTAAGAAAAATTATTTTACTATATTTCACTGGAAAAAAAATGGTGGCAGAAGCAATCAGACTCTTGAACTACCTAAGGAGGTAAGAGAGGTGAAAGTCTGGACAACTGGAAGCTGAAGTCAAGAGCAGGACAGTCACCAGTGTTGCTCATCATGACACCTTCTCAGGCCTCGAGCTCAGAGGCCAGTGCCCACCCCTGCCCCAGTCTGTGTACCCCTGGGCAAGTCCAGTAACCTCTCTGTGCCCCAGGCCTCCAGCTGTAAATGAAGCTACCCAAGGTCCTGTAAGAACGGGGCCATTGGATGCTCCAGGACAAGGTTAGAAAGGCAGCTTAACAGAATTAGGTGCGTAAGAAAGAAAAAGAGTGAGTCTGTAAAATGTACAAAAGCTCCAACAATACTATTGCAAACGAACTACCAAATGTGACAGCAAAAGGAGCACTGACCTACATTGAACCTGAGCGTGGCTTCGTCCTAAGTGTGGTTTCATAAGGGCTTCATATCCCCATATCCCTGGACACTGGCAGTGCAAAAGGAAGGAAGCTGAGCCTGATGGCCAAGTGCACAGACCTACACATTTTCTTCTGCTGGGTCACAGCCCCCAGCAGAAAGCTCAAAAGTGCTGGGGACATGTCAGTGAATGCTCTAAATGACCCTTTTTCACGTTCTCAGCATGTTTTGTTTTGCTGTTTTATAGACAGACTAAACACAGAATTATTTTCAATGATATTACAGCCACAGCATCATTTGTTTGGAAGGCAAGGGTGGATACAATGGACCTGGGTCCAGACCAGCTTTAGTGGACAAAAATATCCCTCAGAAAAACAGCAGCCTAGATTCATCCATTTCCCATTGCTTTTCTGTTGCATAAATATACAGAATAAACATTCAGGCTTAAATAACTGAAAATGCAACCACATATATCAAACAAAATTCTCAATGAGCTACAAATTCTCCCTACGTTTTCAGGAGCACCATTCTTCCAGAAAGAATACTCCCTTCTCTCCCCACTTCACAAATGTGCAAAATGCCACCCACACGAGCAAGGGAAGGTTTATAAAAGGAAACCCAGGAGTTTCAGTTCCCTGCCTTTACCACTTCTCCCACCAATATTTTTCACAAAGAGCAGAACAGCACTGTGGAAGCTCTCCTGTCACGCATCAGCAATGGATATCAAACACACCCATTGTCCCAAGGTGAGCAGGAACGTTCCTGTTTCCTTACCAGCAGTACAGAGGTGCAGGTGGCACAAGCCACCTGGGTCACAGAGTTCCTGGCTCTCCCCTTCCTCCTCCACCCTCAGTTCCTCTCTCCATCTCTTCCTTCTCCTCGATGACTTCTTAAGGATCTTCAAAACCTTGTTCACTTTATTCATTTGGTCTCAAGGCTGCAGAGAGGGGACGGGATCTCCCCAGCTCCGCGTCTCAGCAGCTCCAGCTCCCAAGGAAGGAGGGACAGCTAGAAGCAGGCAGGTCACTGGGAAAGCATTTGTGTGTATGTGTGTGTTTCAAAAGCTTCTTTCCACCCAAAGAGAGAGTTTTGGGTGGTGATGGGAGAGGGGGGAGGAGGGAGAGGGATTTCTTTTGCCTCTGTCCATCCACAGCTCTTACAGACAACAAGAGCAGGCATTTCTTCTCCCTGATGACTTGGGAAAGCTCATAACTCACAGGGGCAGCAGATCCTGCATAGGGTTTTCAATTTCTGTTTTTGACAATACATGCATTCTGGCAGATTTCAAATACTCCTCAGGCAAAAGAGCCAGCATCAGCTCAGAAAAAGCAGTGACTCTTAAAGAATTCTGGCTTCTTTTCAAAGACTAGAAATAGCTAACGCAGACAGCAAATAATATCTGCATCTATGAGAAATGCTAAATAACTCCGCAAGCTTGTAGGAAAAAAACCTTGACCTTCCTGTGCTCACACAATTGCTCACCTTTTAGCACTTACTTTCTTACCAGCATCTTTGGAAAAAGGCAAATAATTTTTCCAGTTTCTTGCAGACACTGAGGCAATGCAAGGTGAAGTAGCTAGTCAAGACATTTTTAGCAGAACCAATGAACACATCCCTGAAAATAGCTTCTCTTCCTGTTTCAAAAGCTTAGACTCTCTAAACTTTCCAAATAATTTAGAGTCTTTAAATGTTTTTACACAACCCTCTGGTATTTTTGTGAAGATTTTAATGGACAACAACATGCAGCCTACAGTGTCCACCCAGGGCCACAGCTCTCAGACACCACCAAACCACTGAGAAGAATGTAAGAACCCTGTGTGGGAAACTGACATATCTCCTGTCCACGGCAATCTCCAAAGACAGAGAGTTCAGAGTCCCTTGCACTGCTCTCATCCTAGCACTACAAACCAAGGCATGGATGGGCAGTAAGAAGAGCATTCCCTTTGAAAAACTCATTTTGTTTGTAAATGACAGTTTTGAGAGTCAGGAGGCTAAGTGGAAAACAACCCTGTGTGCTTGGGAATGACTGCCTGGGAGTCAGGTGGGTGACAGGATGAGCAACCTAATATGACAGGTGGCATCCCTGTCCATGCCAGGGTGGGTCAGAACTAGATGATCTTCAGGTCCTTTCCAACCCAAACCATTCTATGATTCTGTGACAAACACACATCTTTACTGCTGGCTTCTCAGATTTAAACCAGACCATGAGACATGACCTAAGACAGATGTTTATTAACCCATTTATACCCAAAAGAAACAATAGCTGAAGTAGATTATCAGTTCCCTATAGACAGATCAATCCTCAGCCAACCTACAAAGTTACTTGGCTGAAGGAAGAGCTTACCTTGGAAAATTTTGGAACCAAGGTAGCTCCTGGCCTAAAATTTCCCCTTTGTCTCTGCCCTGCAGAGAGTGTCCATACCATCCTGTCTCCCACACTGATGCCAAAGAAATATCATGGTTGTCTCCTGGCCATTTCAGGGAGGAATGATGAGTTTTGGGCAGTAACTGCCAGCCTGAAAGAGCCCTCCCAACCAGGCCAGTGGGGTTAGTGGAATGGAACAAACCTTCTCCAAGCAACCATGTGCAAGGATTGGACTGTGGACACATGGCTGTGCCTGGCAGCAGGACTGAGAGCCTGTTAATATACCTAAAACTCCATTTAGAGTGATGTAATTAAGTACAAATCCTGCAGTAGATAGTATTAATGGATGTACAAATTAAATTATCATGCACTTAATTTAAGGCATTATAAACAGGGCCATCACTCCCAGTGCTGAGTAAGATGCAGCCCACACCCTGCAAAGGCCAGCACAGGGCAGAGCATGGTCACCAGCCACAGCCACTGCCAGCCTTGGGTAACCCTCCAAGGCCTGAACTCTCAGCACCCAGACATGGCCTCATCAGCAGTGCCACAAAGCAGACCCCAAGTGCAAGATCTGGCAGATGCTTCTCAGCTCATTAAAGCCCATATTTTAATAAGTCATGTCTCCAGAAAAGCAGCACCATGCAAATTGCACCACCCCAGGAAATCGTGCTGCTCCCATGCATCACTCTGAGGCATAATTCTCCTCCTGCCACCTTTCTCCAGGGCAGGAGGTAATTTGCACTGCCTCCTCTCAGCAGTTTACCACTGTCAGACTTGGCTCACTATGCAGCAGCAAAGGCAGCTCTTCTGCTGAGCAGGGATCTCCCTGCCTCCCCTCCAGGGCTGCATGGATGTGCCTGCTTTCCCTTCCTCCTGTCCACAGGCAGCATCCAAATCAGAGCCTGCTCCTGGCAAGAGCTTGTCCCAGTTTGCATTGGTCTCCACCATGTGAGACCTGCCTGCTCTTCCCAGTCACTGAGGCTGGCAGAAGCTGCTCCCTGGGAGATGGGCAGGGTTCTGGCCCAGCCTCACACAATGGAGAAACTCTGCAGTGGTTTCGACTGGATGTCAAGCCAGCAGCAGAGGCCCAAAGGGAAGTGGGAAGCACTAGACAGGTAGCCAGGCTCAAGGGCAATGGGGTCCATATTTCCTGCTAACATGCAGGAAAGCCCCACCTTGTCCACCCAGGCAGCTGCAGACTTCAGCCCTAGTCCTAGTCCCTTTTGCTCAGGCTCCTTCTTTGTATGAATTTCAGCATATTGCTATCCTTCCCTAAACTTTCTTCCACCCCCATCTCACTCCTCCTCCAGACTTGCTCCCTTTCCTCTCTTTTCCTTTGGAGAATGGCTGTAATCCTTCATGTACTCCTAATCGGTGAGATTTATGAGTACAGTTCTGTTTTATTTTGATGGTTAATACTAGCACTAATGCTGCTGTCATGTCTCCATAATTAATAACAAGACTAATAATACAAAACCAATCTAAGAGTCACTTTATTGGTCTTCAATGTCATTAGTTAGAACTGACATAACCAATTCAAGTTGTCATCCATACTGAGTCACTATTACCACCTCTATGAAAACAAAACACACGGATTTGGGACTGTACTGTAGCCCAGACTCTATAGAGGGTCATCTGAGGGTGATATCCTTCTCATGTCATTAATATTTTAGAGAGCTGCAGCAATACAGTGAGCAGCAGGAAGGCAAGGCAGCGTGGAGCAACACAGAAGATTTTGCTGAGATGGGCTCCCAGGGACCAAAGATACAACCTGCATGTCCCCTGTGACTGCAGATGCTCCCTGCACTCAGCCCATTCTGTATTTTCCCACCTGACAGTATAAAAGGAACAAGCCACCATGAGCCACCCAGGTCTTGTAGGCTACCTTTTCATGATTAAGTAATCACAAGACCTCTCTGTTTTGTAAAGATTTCTGCTTTATGGCCTGGCTGTTAATCCTGTAGATTGCACTCACACTGCTTTTAAAATTTATTCCACTGTCAGGGCAGCAAGTTGCTGTAGTCATTTGAAGGCCAAAATCGCTGCCTCAAAGCACTAAGGATTTAAGTGGTGAAAAAACCTTCAAAGCATCTCACCAACTACTGTGAGTACTGGGAACACTTTGGTTTCAATTCAGGTAATCACACACTCTTTTCATGTCCTACTCCCACTTAGTTTCACCTATTGCTTCTCACAAATTTGATTTGAGCCATGATTTGGGTAGAATTCAGGAAGGTTCAACAATAACAGAATAATATTGCTAGGTTAATGTAAACTATTTACTTGTCCCTCCTTTTCCAATCAGAGTCCTACAGTCAAAGTACAGCTGCTATTAAATGTCTTCCAAAGCAAACCACGCATGTTTCAAATCGGTCTCAATTTAGCAGTTTTATTTTTGTGTTAAATGATAGGGAACAGCATCAGCACAAGGGTCATTATGTGAGTCAGCAGCACACGGCAGCTGCCTCTTCCCAACATGACTGAGATCAGCCGCCTGCTGCCCTTCATCCTGGGTGATCCTCCTCTCCTTCCTGTTCCTGTCTAGTCCCACCCCTGCCTGCAGAGCCACTCTCTGCCCCGTGGAAGAGCCTGCTCCCTAACCAGCAGTGCTATTCTGTACTTCTCAGCACTGGGATGTGCCAAGGGACTTCAAACAGGAGGAAGCCAATACTTTTGCCTTGAACTTTTATACAGCATACATATGGTGCATCTGCCACAAACAATAAAGAGAGAGAGGTTTTCAGCAGGAAGACCCCAAGGAGCAAGGGATGCAAAAGCACAGCCCTGTTTGCCTATGCCAGGCCACCCAAGTCACAGCTGACAGATCTGACAGATTTAAGTAGACCCAATCTGTGGCCTGTGTTTTGGTCAGCAGCCTTCAGGCAAAACTGAAGGCATTGTTCTCCAGAGATGGTGCTTGGCACTAGGCTCTCAAAGCCACCACCACCTGCTGCAACATGGTTCCAGGAAATCACAGGAACTCGGGGGTCTGCTGCAGCACGGAGACACCACAGACACACCATGTCCTTAGCAAATGCCCCCTAACAAGGGGATGCATCCTGCTCCAGCTACTATCTCACAGGAGAGCCCTTACCTGGTCCTTCCCTACCACACTATATTCTGCTTGCTGCATAACTCTGAGTTTCTGTGAGGCTGGAGGCAGCACAACATGCTGCAGTTATTAATCACACCATGCAGCACTGCTGTTAGGCTTTATGACATGAAGTCTTCACCTGTTTTAACACCAACCAGTGGCACTGACCCCCTCTGCAAGTTTCTGCTGATGCCCTGCCATTTCATCCCCTTCCCTTCACTATTTTCCAGTTGTTTCAAAGACCATGAGAAGCTTTTGAGAAGACAACAGCTTGGTGTCTTGCAACTGCTGCATTTCAAGTGAATTATTTTGGGCTTTTGGCTTTATTACAATATAATAAACATGACAAAAAATCAAGGCAAAAGAGAAAGAGGATAATGTTGGAGGTTTGCCACCTGTGTGCAGCTTCTTACCAGCTTAACTGCAGCTACAGAAATTAAAGTTGGGGATTTCAAAATCTTTAAGAAATGAAAGAGCACAGGCCTGGCAGAGCACCTAAGGATTTACCCAGATACTTCCAAACTACTCATACTAAACTAATGCTTATTTCAAGGGAATGTGGTCTCAGAATTAAAACTGCCAAACAAAAAAAGCTCAGATGGTTTTTAAATCTTCACCATTTTAAAAGCATCAGGTGCATATTTGGCTTCTTGTTTATTTTTTTCTGGGGCAGGAAAACACTAGCTGTCAGAAAATACCTGTAAAAGAATAAAGAGCTGTAATTGCTGTAGAGACAACAAAACCCACACTAACCACATAAATAAATTTCAGTGCTTGACAGTGGCCATGGTATTTTCACTGTAACAACAGCAATACTGGGAACAAGGAACAGACTGTGGCCATTAATCATGGGAAATTATTAAAAACGCCTGAGTAAAATATGAGTTTATCTGACTCACACATTTTCTTTTCCAGGTCCTTTTCTGCAATTACCTTAATTTCTCTCACTTGTTTGATAGTAGTTCACAAGATATTCAGCACCTGCAGTGCCCTTCTGGCCTCCAAAGGTTGCTGTGTGATCATAATAGCACATTAAATAGTAAGCCTCACTAGGTAGGGTGAAAGCCACAGCCCTGGAAAAGTGGGGTGACAGATTTGGTGACATTTGGTGACTGACGTGTAATCCCTGGCACTCAGAGACACCCAAACACACACTGCAGTCAAGCCCAGGAACAAGCAGTGGGCACTTTCTTACTGGAAGGGAAAGTGGAGACACCAACACAGAATTGTTACAGCAAAACTCTGGGTTCTGTTTTGTGAAGGTTTGAATGCTGCACACTGGTGCTTTCAGGTACTGTTTCTCAGCACTCCCATGTTATAGCCACTCTGAAATTTTATTTTGGTTTGGCAAAGAAATCTGGAAAGGTGACAACTCTAATCCTGTGCCAAATGCAGGCTGGCAGAGAGCTGACAAAGAAAGTAAGCTCAGAGAACCATGGAGTTTTTCAGCAGCATAAAGTATCACAGGTGGCTCAGTAATATCCGAGTCTAAAGGGACTGACCCTGTAACCATGGTTTCTAAGTGGAGGATGATCTCACAGAGGCAGAAAAACACACACGGGTCCAAACTTCTGCTTTTACATGAAACCCAGAGGCTCGTAAGTAAAGGACTAGAAAGAAAAAACAGTACTGAGAGAGATAACTTAGAAAGAGCAAGCAGAGACAAGTTACATGGCTTTTAAGACAGGATGGCTGAAGAAACATTGATGGAATGAAACTGGAAGCTGCCCTGCCAGTCTGAAATCACCCAAGGGTATCATGCAGAAAGAGACATTAACTGACAAGGAGTTTGATTATGAGATGTGGGACTCAGTCCAAATCCTGAGGAAATATGGCCTGTGTTCAGTGGGCAGTTCCAATGGAGGGGGGATTTGGAAGCTCAGAAGAACTAGGAAGATATTTACTCTGCAGCAGACCAAAGATGTACTGACAGTGCAACATGTTTCAGTGGGATGAGGTGGGCACAGTTTGCTCTCCTACCTCCAAAAATGTACCTGTTCTGTAGGCAAACAGACACCCCCACAGCTCACAGAGGGGCTCTGAGCTCAGTGCCTCACAAGAGATTCACACTGACAAATGTTATTATTTTCCAGATCAGAAAGCAGTGTCAGGTATGACTCTGAATAATCAGCCTCCCAAAGCCTACTTGCAATCATTGCAGTTGAAATAGCCCTGGCTGTCTTGCTGTAATCAAGAAATGGAGGCACAGGCAGCCTCCTGCAAACAGAAGATAGCTGAGGCTGTAAGGACCTCTGGCCAGATCATGCAGAGACCTCAGAGCTGCCAACTGGCCCCAGAACACCCCTGCTTTTCTTGGTAGGGGATCCATGATTTACCACTAGGAGAGGAGAATGGCATTGCTTCAGGACTGTACAAGCTGGTGGCCCACACCACATGGTCCCAAGCCAAGCCCTTGAAATCAGCAGGACTTTGGCCTCAACCACCCAGCTAAAAACAGGGGTACAAGCACATGCACCATCAAGATGCTCTGAGAACTCAAATACATTCAAGCACTCAGATGACACAGTAATCAGGGCTATAACACAAGGATCTGAGCTTAATTAGGAGGAAAAACAATGTCACTCTCTCTTTCATTTGAAGGGTTCCTGTGGCCAGGGTTCAGCCTTGATGAGAGCTGCAAGAAAAAAGCTGTTCCCAAGTTTCTCACTGCCTTACTCCTTTTCCATTAGCTTCTGCCCAGGACCTCAGCTCATGTGCCAGAACATCCTGGCTGGCTCCTTGTTCCCTGTTAATTGCAGGATCTGCTGACCCTTGAAGCTGCCATAGCCAGTGAGAAGCAGCTAGCTCCCTGCTCCTCCCAAATCTCACCACCTTCTTAATGTCCTCAGGAGATGCCATTTGGAAATGAAGTCATGGGCTCATTACAGCTGTTCAGAGACTCAGCTCACCCACTGAGGTTCTGAGGGAATTGAAACAAAATGCTCTGAAAAGATGGCACTGCCAAGCAAAGCAATTCACAGCGGCGCTTCCCTCACCAGTACCTTAAAGAGTTGAGAAACAAAAGGAATGACACTTCTGGACCCAACTTCCCTCTTCCATTTATTTCTTTCTCCAGTGCCTAACCCAGGTCAAGCCTAAACATCAGTGTGATTTCCACTTGCTCTCTGCCATCAATCTTCCTTTGTTTCCACACTGAAGTAATGCATCAGCAAAATAGTTAAGGAGGGACATTTCCAGAGCACATTCTGTCAGTACAGATTATTTCAGACCCCTAAGATCCTTGGGGGTGTAATTTGCAGGAAGCCCAAATGAGGCAGATGTCTAAAGCCGTAGGCTTGTGGAAGCAGGTATTACTAAAGCCTGTCACCAGCAGCAGTGAAGTTTAACATATTCTCCCCAGACACTTGGGTTCAGTTCTGTAATCACTACAGATACACTCAGGTGTAGTGAAGTTGAAGCTCTTATTGAAAAATAATCACTGCACAGCAGCTCCAAACAAACAACAGCTCTTGCTAAAGAATTTCATGACAGTAAAAACTCCTTGGATTCTGTCAGGACTGGCTTTCAGCTCTGTGGCTTCCTCTGTTGCCCCAGAGAAGCTGCCTGCATTTTTCCAAAACATGCTAAGTCTGGCTGCTTGCAAGGGGCTGGCAGCCCACAAATAGCACTTGGTACCAGAACTTTGGGTTGGAAGTAAAAGAAAAGACAAGGACAAGCTTGGGAATTGGAACGAGGAAATGGACGAGTATAGAGAGGAGGAACAGAAATAAAGGAGATTTCTGATTAAATGTGTGCTTTTCCAAAGGACTGACAGGCTTTAAGAGAACTTTGATAGAAGAAGCTCCATTTTCATGAATGCAGGGGAGCCTTGCTACTGCTGGCTCTGCTGTGTTTGTCCAAGGTTTCCATGTCCACAGGAGCTATAATATATCTATAGCTATAGCTATAATATAGATAATGTTCAGAAATCAGCTAGTTTAAGGGTCTGCCAGGAAAAGCTCAACAGGGAAAAGAGAGAAGGGATGGATGAATATCAGGCTGTGCAAGGAGTCTGGACCTAATGGCTGGAGGCCAAACAAGAAGGGTGGGCAGTTGTTTTCTCTTCCTATGCTACGAACACACACCACAATGGCCAAGCAGCCTGCTCAGCCTGGCTGACACTTGTGTTCATTCCTGGCCTAGCAGCACAGGGATCCATGGAGCTGCAGAGGCTGCAAGCCCCAGCAGCTGCAAATTTGACTTGATGTGAGTTGTCTCACCCTCCTACCACCTCCCCCTGAAGAACTCAAATGAAGCTGATAAGAATAATGCCAAGTTCAGGTCCCACAGAAATGCCAAATAGCAATCTACTCTCCTGGAAATACATTTCAGTGTTTTCATAAGGAATACACTAAAATTTCAACTTCCTGGGAAAATTTTAAAGTTTAGATGCATTCTGATTTAGAATTCATTTCTGTCCCACAAACCTCAAAAATGATTATGGAAATCAGTTTCTCAGTGTGCTTTAATGTAAATAAGCAAATAAATGCAGTATCTCCAAAGAATTCCTAAATCTCACTTGTTTCCTTCAAAACTATCCATAGCAATGACCGCTGCAGGAGAACAGGAGGTGCTGCATTTGTTTCAAGAGTCTGAAGAATGTCCTTGCCCTAATGAAGGGGAAAGCACTAAACTTTTGAAAAAATAAAGGAATAAAAGTCCGTGGCAGTTGAGTCTCATTATCACCAACAAACAATCCCAAATGGTGTATTTCAAGGTTTCTGGCTGACTCAGCTGTCAAAACCTGCCATCCCAATCAATGCTTTTAAGAGCACTTACACACAGTGGGGCTTCATCTAAGTCAACAGTCCAGTTTTTGGCAATTAAACAGAACTATCCAGGATGTAAAAAACACCAGTATTATTTAAAGAAAGATGTGCTGGTGAGTAAGACCTACACATGGAAATACTGTTTCCAAAAAATTCATCCACTGGAAATTATTCTGGAAAAGAATGGGGGAGTAGAGACAGATAAGTGAAGAGGGACAAAGAAATATTCATAAGTTTGGGATGAATCCAAAAACTAATTTAACAGATGAGAGATTCCAAGGGAGAAATTGAAAAGGCAAAAGGAACAGCATTCAAAATGGCTTTTTTATATTATTATTATTATTAGAGGGTTCAGAAAACAAATGACACATAATGATTTACCTGAGAGTGGGAGTTTTTTCTTCTACTATTTTGGTGGCTAAAAGTCTTATTTAAACAGTTTGAGACCTACAAACCTCATCTACCATTGGAAGAGGAGGATGTTCTCTCCATTACACAAGCCACCAACACATGCCAGGAAATGAGAGGGTTCCTGTTCCCTCTTGGAGGGAGCAAAGCCAGCTCCTGCTGCCAAGACACCTTGCTTTGCCTTGGACACAACACCACCATTTGCTATGGCCCTCTCCAAAACAGATGTGCAACATGGAGGGGCCTCCTGAAGCCATGTTTATTAAACACCAGCCAGAAAATTTAAAATACCTCAGCTGAAAATTGCTCTGTGAGTTGCTGAGAATGGCTGTGCTGTCACTGGCTGCAATCCCTGATAACAGCTGAGGCACAGAGCCCTGGGAGGCCCCATGAGAAATCCGTGAGCCCAACACCCGCCCCAGTGCACCACAGCATGGCAGCCCCACGCCTCCTTCCTGTGCTACCAGCAAGGCATTAATTCCTGGTGGAACAGCAAGCTTATCAAGTAATCATGACAAAAAGCATTAATGACCTTGCCTTTACTCATGCCAAGACATTCTTAATGTGCATAACCACTGCGAGCAATCAACACAGCTAAAAACACAAGCAAGAAAACCCCAGTCAAGTGAATATCATTCAGTTATTCCAGAACTTCTGACAGCATCCCATTATGTCAGGCTGCATTGGATAAGGTCATATAATCCATCATAACCTGACTTAATGAGGCAATTAAAAACAAATGCATTTCATGGGCAAACTGCTTGCTATGCAGCCCTTTTCTTATTCCACTTGGCTTCACAATTTCTTAGGGGTAAAGAGTCCAAGACAAACTAAAAGGAGTAAAGGAGCTATTTATTTAACTTCCTTTCAAGTACATAAAGCATAAAAGTGATACTCTCCTTCAAACCACAGCTAAATAGCTATATACCTGAGGTGGGTGATACCAGAAAGGTTTCCTCAGAGCTGAACAGAACAAAAACACACAACAAAGGCATTTTGATGCCTTTTTTTTTTCTTTTTTTTCTTTTTTTTTTTTAATAACATAAGGGCAGGATGACAGCTAGGCTCTGTGGAAGGATTGAAACAGAACAACAAATTCCAAAAACATCACCACAGATTGGTACTGCAAACCCACAGAGTTCTCTGTCACCACAGCAGGAGTACCCCAACCTGAAGCCATGGCATGTCTGGAAATGAAAGGGTTTGTTAGTTTTTTCTTCATGAAGAATAGCACAGGGGGCTCCGCACTTCTACAAAGGTTGCTCCTGCACCTACCTGTTACAGAAGACACAGCTCCAGCTAGAAGCAGTTTGGCTACTTGGATTCAGAGAGCATCTTCCCTTCATGTACCACCCCTCTGTGTTCAACAGCAGGTGATCTATTTTTCCTGTAATGGATTGTTAGTCAGTGCGAGACAAAAGGCAGCAAACTATTTGGGTTGACCACCTGGGATTCATTGTGCTTTTCTTCTTTTCTTTTTCCTTAAAAAAAGCCCACACATGTTGGATCCTGCTCTGCTGCCTTACACTGGACTCAAGCAGAGGACCCCTCACTGCTTGTGGCTTTTGGATAAACACAAACAGCAGCACAAGTGCTCAGCTAATCCAACTTACCACAAGCCGTGTTTCAGGCCATCACAAGGGGAAGATTTAACTTGTCACTGAGGAAGATGCAGCCCCTGGATTTATCCATCACTTCAGTGGGGCACACCAGCAGAAAAGCCCCTGAGGCACAGACACCTTTCTGCACTGCCCTGTAATCACTGGTGAGCGCTCCCAGCTGATTTTCCTGGCTCACTTACTGCTATCAGAGGTGACACTAATGCACTGCTCAAAACTCATTGGAGAGATCCCCACCTTCTTCCTCATCCTAAGTAGCTTGCAAGGAGCAAACCTGGCACTTCCAGCAGCCAATGCAACACAGACACAGACTCCAAAGTGACCCCAGGGCTTGCACAGCATTCACACCTGTACAGTATGGACAGCACAGGTCACACAAACAGGGGCTACACAGCCACAAATAAGTGCCACTCTCCAAAAGGTGAACTGGACAACTCTGTGCTGATACAGCTGGGAACAAATTGTTTTGCTTTTTAAAAGCTGAGGCATCTTCTAACATTTGCTACTAGCCCTGGTCATTTTTTCTTTCAAAATCTGAGGCCTCCCAGACAGCTGGCTGGCCAAACCCAGGTTCAACAAAAGGGACTGATTTGGTCACAAATGACTGTGGAGGTATCCACTGCTTCAAAACACATGAAGGCAACTCACAGATTTGCTCATCCTGCAGAAAAGTCAAGCACTTTGTAACAATTTGAAAAAATGCAGTTTAGTTCACCATGATCAGGGGGACGGAAGAGATGAAATGTAAGCTTTGCTCCCCTCCCACAGCCAGACCAAGGCTGTGTCCCTCCCCACTGTGAGCCACGAGGAGGGTGGAAGGTCAGTCTGTGCACTGCAAAGGGTGGCAGGAGCTGCAGCCCAGCACAGAGCACTGCATATTTCCATGGATGTGCCACAACGAGGCCAGCACAGTTGCACATGCAGTACACAGGGACTGTTAGCAGAACAAACTGTGGAAGAAATGTATTCCTTTTCCTAGCAAAGTAGTTACTGCATTTATTTTGCCCCCCCTCCCAAAAAAAAGAAAACTACATAACTTCAAATGAGCAAGAATTCCTGAGTCCTCAAATATGCTCATAGTTATTGAATTGGGTGACCTGAAAACCACCTCTCACTCAATGGAGAAATGGGATTTTTATAAAAACATGTATCAGCAAATGAATATTTAATGTTTTCTGTGCATACCAATGTTCAGGGTCTGCAATATTTAAGCTATCAGACTTGTCAGAAAACATAGTAGCCATGAGATAATTACATCTCTGGGGTATTTTGATACATAAAGGCCAGTCAAGTGCTTGTGTTATCTCAAGACTGTGATTATGTCACAATTACAATATCATACAGAAATAAGTTATAGCCAGTAAAAAAAAAGTCCTGCAGGATGATCACTCTATAGCTTCCTTGGTTCAAAATGACAGTATGCTCCTTCATTATCAAAAATAATTATACCACTATTGTCATTGCAAGTGACACAATATTTGCATTAGAAGCTGCTTTCCACAGTAAAATACATTACTTAATATACAAGCCTAAAACATGTTTTCTCCTGTTTATCCCCAAATTTAGAACCAATTATACTTCTAGTCAGAAGGAAACCATTTCTAAGTTGTTCCTCTTTGTCCTCTCTGATATTTCTGAATAAAAATAAACATCCTCTGTCAGCAAAATGCTAACATATGGGCTTTAGGAAGAATTCAGCCATACTTAAGTCCTTTGATGAATCAGGACCTAAGACTTTTTTAGATATCATAAGCCTAATTCTGCCCTCTCCTTTTATGCCAGTGTCAGTCTAGACTAACCTCATTCCCGTTAAGTCAGCTAAATCCAGACTGACATCAGCGCGGTCAGACCCAGCCTCCTGCTCCTCTAAAGGCATCCTCACTGCAAAACCTAAATAAAATCTGTTGAAATGGCAAAAATGTCCCTTTAAACTCCTTGTCCAGCTAAGTCCTACCTGGCCGGTCCACCCTGCGCGTGGGAATACCTGAGAAGCCATCACACACGTGCAGGTTTGCCAGTGCTGTGGGCTATTGGAAGATATTTCACAGGGTAGGATTGCCACTAAGCTGAGCCACGCGGGAGGCTTCTTTTTATGCAAGGGGAAAGCAGCAGTGCCAGCTGATGCAAAAGCTTTGCCAAGCCTTTTTTCCGTGGTGGATCTAGAGGGAAGGAAGGGGTCTGCACACAGGGTGGCAATGTACCCCCTGCTCCTCTCTTTGCTGGGCTGGGGATTTGGGGGGACACAGTTGATCGTCCTGAGCCAGGGGAGAGCAACGCGACCACGCCACTGCTGAGCCACAAGCAGGGGGACACTCCTCGAGGGGCCCAGAGCTGAGACTTCCACAAGTGTTTCTCCCAGCCTTCATAAATAAACGACTTACAGCAAATTGATACTTCCCATGCCTTTCAGGGTGATTTTCACTAACCTCTTACGAGTCATAACTCACACCCTGAGAAAGGGAGAAAAGATTTACAGGAGCTGTGTAGGAAAAGAAGCAAACAAACAAACCATTTACAGCTTCCTATAGCAACAGGACAGATTGCAAGTAGCAAAAAAGAACAGCAAGAGTGTCACCCACCCCTGAGATGGTTTGGAGACCATTTTTCAAAGCCAGGAGGACAAATCATCCTGCAAGCTGAGATTGTAATCTCAATGGGTTTCTACCCAGATAAATAAAGCTAGTAATCCAAGCAGAATCCAGGAAATTTTGATGAACAAAACTTGCTGCTATCTGCCTCTCAGTTATGCCCTGTTCCTTCACCTTTGATTCAGGATCAATTACCAAGAGCATCTTGTGCAAAGAAGAATAACTTTTAAATATCCCCTGCCAGAACAATGAGCAGGATCCACAGCAACACATTGTTGCTGTGAGTAAGCACCACAGAAAAATAATCAATATTATTGCAGAAAAATGCTCATTCTTTTAGAGCTATTTTGTATGGTGAAGGCATAAGATGACTTGGTTTCAAAAAAAAAAAACAACAACAACAACAACAAAAAAAAACCTAACAACCTATCTGTTCCTCCCCATTTGCAGTGTGCTCAGTGCTGGAGTTGAGCAAACAAGTTGGAGGCTCATCCTGCAAGATGCTGAGTGGCTCCTGGGACACACCAGGCATTATGTGGTAAGACCTCAGAGCATAATTTAGCAAGGCACCCCCGTGCCAGGCCCCGGGAGCCTGATCTGCTGGCAGGCAGGCTGGCCCCAGGCAGCTCCAGGCTGCCAGCTCCCACCTCTCTGTGCTCAGAGAGCCATGTGCAAACACTGCCACTGCCTGCACCAGCCCTGACCGCTCCAGATTGCACACAAAAACCACACGAAACACAACTGGGTGCAAGAGTATTAAAACTATAAACTGCATGATGAAAGCCCTATGAAATGCACATTTAAGGGTTTTTATTACTTTAATTCAGCCTCTGAGTACATAAATATGAAAGTACACATTTTTAATTATAGGATATGTACTATTTTTAGCCCAGAGTCTCATCTCCTGTCTATTCAGTTGTTTAATGGTGATAACCAAAAGGCAGCAGCCCTTCCACACACCAATGAATCTACAGATCCAGGGGCCTTTCAGAGCCTAATTCACCTCACCCCAGTCAAAGGCTGCTCTAAATCCAGGGTCCCATGGTCATACTTCCTCTATAGCAGTAAGTCACTGTAGCATCCAAGTCCTTCACAACTATCCTGAAATTGAACTTCCCCCTCAGAAGTGAGGGGGTTTCTGGTCCTCCAACACGGTCCTGCCACAAACAGCTAGAAAAGATGTTTCTTCTTCGAAGTCCCATTTCAATTTTCAAGAAAAGAAATAAAAAAATTTCACTTTGCCCTGGTTTTTGCCAGCAGCTCTGCAAAGAGTCTGCAAGAAACGGCTGCACAGGAAATGGAAAAGATTTGGAGACCCTGCACTTAATCAACACAGAGACCATACAGTCTAAGATATCTTGGTTCTGTGCATTCAACTAAACAAGTTTTTCCCCTCTGATGAAATATAGGCCAACACGTTCCCCTTACTCTGTTCCCCACGAGGCACAAAACATTAATTCAGTCATTTCATTAATTCAGACTTCACACATCAAAGTGAATTTCTCTGGGTTTGCTTCTGGATGGGACTGAAGATGTTCCAAACACCAGAGCCCGATGGGAGAGGGCATTTAAGACCCAGTGTGAGTCCAGACACCCACGTGGACCTGAAGATGGCCAAGGCTGCTCAGGTGCAGGCGAGAGCATGGGAGGCATTAAGGAAACTACCCTTTAAAGAGAACAAGTATAAGTTCACATCAATCCCTTCTTTTCACGATGCACTTTTTTATGATAATGTCATGCTAGAGGCTGCTTGAGCCCTGCCATGCAGCTCTCAGGTCCTGTAGATGCTGTCTAGTTTCCCACCTCTAGGAAAAATACAACAGTAAATGCACACACCACTGTCCCTGCCCTTCCTCTCAAATCATGTCTCCCTGTGTGCTGGGAGATACTGCATGAGGAAGAGCTCTACTGCTGCTGGGCTGCCCCAGTGGGACAGGGGAGACTCAGCAAAGGGAAGGGCTGGGGGAAGATACACAGGCAGACCTGGAAAGCAGGGGAATCCAAACACAGGAAATACATTTATAACAGAAAAGATGTCAAGTATGAAAAAAGGCAACACTGTGCTCCTGTACTCTCAACAGGCTCCATGTACAGGCTACACATCCTGGGCTGTGCTCTGCAGCAACTGCACTGCTCAGTGCTTGGATGGTGCAAGAAACAGGAAAAGCTGGAAAATACCTAGAAACAGGGAAGTTTCTTAGAGAGAAAAACCTATTTCTTCCAGGTGAGCTCATCATCTCCTTCTTGTCTGCAAGTGGAGTAACCACACTGGCCGTGTTGCAGGAAGGTCACTGCTCCCTCCGGTGCAAGCCCCAGGCAGTGGCTGCACAGCACTGAGGCAGCATTGCAGGCACAGCAGCTGCCCCACGTGTAGGAGCAGGACTGTGTGAGTTACCTTCAGTAACCCATGACTGTCCCAGTTCCCAGAGGCCCCCTTGATTTCTGCTGCCTTCCTTCCCCTGCCTTCCACCCTTCAGGATATATAAAACTTCTGCTGGTAGTACAGCTCTCCAAGAGCTAAAATACAGCTCCTGGAAATAGCACCAGCCTAAGATCCTATATTCAAATCTAGACTGTGCATTCAAATCCTCACTGCTGTCCTCCTGAATGGCTGCACACCCAACTGCTGCCTCTTTGTAGGGCAGGATTTTTTATCCTTTAAGAGTAACGATGATTTCATAAACACACATTTGTCCCACTTAGGGACAAAACTCATCTGAATTCATCACTAGACCAACAGCAAAATATAGCAAAGAGAAAATAGAGGTCCTCCCAGAATAGCATTCTGGACAATGCACTCAGCTAGGAGAAGAGAGTTTTAAGCTTGTATACCCTGGCCAGCTTTACTACAGCAAGTACAACCTGAGTTTCACACACATCATGCACAGTTCCTGTGACTAGTTTTTGCACATTTCAGACTCCCGTCATCTCAGTTTGACCTGTAATTTCACTTAGAAGCACAGACTCACTCCCAAGCACATCTACTCTCAAGTTTCATCACATCACCACCAAGCTCTCTGCAACTCACTCTCATGGAATAAAGTGAGTGGTGAAAATACAGCCAAAGAGATAAGGTGCAAAAGTCCAATGAAGAAATGAGTGACAGGTAGCAGAAATAAAACCTCAAATCCACAAAACAATTCCATAGAAGGAAGGTGACCATGAAACTGAGAACAAAAGCTGCAAGGACTATGTTGAAATGATCACATTCTTCACATTCACAAGCTCCCTCATCTGAGTTTCCTAGCTTCTTGTAGGAACAAGAATCTCCATTCTGGAGAGCTGAACCAAGGGTTTAATCAGGGAAGACATTTCATACTCCAAAAGAAGAATTTTCAGAAAACACAGGAGGAGGAAAAGAACAAGTAGGCTTGGGAGAAGTAATTAAGCATTTTCCATCAAATTTGACATTTGGCATCTGCTCAGGTGTCTGCTGAGACTTGCTTTGTTTCCAGTTAATATGTATGACATAATATGATTTAGCCTTTGGCTAAATAATTCTGGAGAGCCCACATTCAGGGAGAGAGACAGGCAGGCTCAGGGGTGGGAGGGAGGAGATGGGCAGTGTCTTATTTCCTTTGCTTTCAACAACGATGCAGGGTATCTGGCTGCATAGCACCACATGCCAGACAGACATGTCAAAGAAGCAGTACAGCCTCATCTGAACTGGATTAGTTCTAAACATCATGGCTGCAAGTGAGGGCAGCACTGCAGAGATTATTCTGCCTACAAGGCTCAGAAAGCCTTGCTGTTACTGGGGATGTTTCTGTGCTATGAGATGGTTGAAATGAAAGAATTGGTCCCACAGCTGATTACATACGTTTAAAAGTGCACAGTCCTCTTTGACATGTAAAGCACAACATTTTACAGATTCTGGCACTGAGCTTTGCAAACCCAAGGAAACAAAAACTGAGGCCCCAGCTTAGTGTGGAAAGGTAGAAAGGAAGCATGCTGGTCACTTCCAAAGCACCCAGCACTCGCCTTCTGCCCCTGTCCCATAGCTCATGACCTGCTCTGGGTTCTCAGTTTGGTGGGTTGATCCAACCCTGCCACATCAGCAGCAAGCAGTGCCTCCCAGCTACAGCCCAGAAGGTACTTGCAGAGATCAGGGCTTCCCCCAGGAGGATGAGCAGGTGTTTTGTGGTGCAAAAACAGTGATACAGTCATGTTATGGCCTCACAAGGTACCCAGATGAAGAAAAACTACCAGCCAAGAAGACTGCAATTAAGGCTCTTGTCATGAGGAGGAAAGGTGAGCCTTTGGAAGCCACCCTCCTCAGCATTCACAGGAGATGAATCTGGAGCAGAGCCTTGTGGTCCAGGCTTATTTTGCCAAGGTGTAAATTGGCTGCCAGTCCCTGCACTCCCAGTTTGTGGGATGGACATGCAGGACTTGGCAGCCATTCAAGCCCCCAGCTGTACTCACAACCCTGTTCCATTCACTGCACCTCCTGCCCGTGCTGTTGGCTTTGCAGGTGGCTGTTCCTTATCCCTGCTCACAGCAGGGAGGTAATTAAGCATCCCACATCCCCTCTGTCACTGCTGACACATGGGGTGCCTGTCTCCCAACACAGAGACAGCTAATTAAAGCAGTTTTTCTTAATCTTTACCCCCCTTCTTGTTCACGCCAACAAATTGTGCCATCCATATTTATGACTCCAGTTTTTCAAACACAAGGGCTACTGGAACAGCACAAAAGTATTTTTTCTGTGGCCCACAACTATGTAAAAGGGACCAGCCACAGACCCAAGGTAGACTTGAGGCACAAGTGCCCAAAACAAATAAGCATCTTGGAAACCAGCATTCACCAGTGGCTGAGATGTGAAGGAGAAAGGAATCGATCGTGATAAAAGGGAGAAGCACAGGATTTGCTCTGAGGTGCTTACTGCAGGCTAAACTGACAGCATCTGCCCCAAGCCCTCCTGAAAGTGTCTTTCATCTGGGTTTCTGTTAAATGTGTGATTCTATTTACATACATCCAACTAATTCAATCAAAACTGAACTCTAAATTGGTCCCCAAGGGAATCCTTGAAAACACTTTTTATCTTAATGCAGAAATGAAGATTAGAAGGAAAACTGGGTTGAAGAACTGTCTTCCCAAGCAGCTCAGAAATACTGTAAAACTTGCTAGCAGCAGAACCCACCTTGGCTTTAGGCAGGGTCACAGCTCAGTACACAAACACTGAGCATCAGCAAGGGAAAGGCAAGGGTTGTGACACTCGAGGGCTGAGGTGACAAGTGGCATGAGGTCCTGCTGCAGAGGAGCCCAGGCAGAACACCCCTCCTGGCTTTCAAGGCACCACTCTGTCTCTTGCCTGACAGAGCTACAAGACAAAGAATTTGAAAAGCCACCAAAGTACTAAAAAAGGAGATCAACCAGGGAGTTAAACCCCACCTCTTATCCTTCCTGAAGCTTTGCTCTTCCTAAGTAGTGCTGAGCTTCCCTTACTGTTCTCAAAGTGCAGAGCATGATATTTTCCTTTCATCCGCAGCATGTTAAGTTAGACAAAGAACACCCTCCCTTGGCTGCTCTTTTTTTAACACTGAACTACACTTCAGCATGCAGTAACTCCACTGGGCTGGCAACGTGGAGAGATAAACTTTACACTCTGGCAGTGGCAGCAGCAAGACAAACCCTTGGTGCCTCACCTGCTCTAGCCAAAATCCCACTTGCTCTCAGTCCTTTGCCCAGTATGTCCAGTTATCATATATAACTGTCCATATAGGAAAAAATGGAGACTACCATAACACTTCATAAAAAACACTCAACAGCCACGTTATTGTGAGGACTTTTCCTGTGAGTAAACTGGTGACCTAGACTGAAAATTCAGCTACAGATCTCTTGAAACAGTGATTATGGCATTCAGTAAAATTTATGTGTTACAACATTGCCAATTTTTGATGCAGGTTTGCCATCCTTGTACAGATATATCCTTAGCTATTCAGTTTGCCTTCACAAAAGACAACCTCTGGATCACAGGATAATTTTTGAGCAATTTTGTATAGCAACAACAGCATTTCCAATGAAAGAAACACAGGGGTATTAATGCTAGAAAACCCTCAGTTAAAAAGAGGTTGCTATGCTAAGCAGTGTGGTATTTGGGCCAGCTGGAAAACAACAGGAAAAAAAATTTGTAGAAGAAAGGAAAGACAATACTGGATGAGAATAGTTTATACAGGGAAAAATACATCTGCTTTTTTTTCTGATGGGCTTAGTGTAGGATTTTCTGTGTAAGATGCTGATGAAAAGTGCTATTGACAACACAAATTTTGCCTTTTTCACATTTCCTCCGAAGAACAACAACAAACTAAAAAGGACTTGACATCCAAACAACAGCTTAATCCTCTGTTGAATAAATCAGTGGATGTCCAACTCCAAGATTAACTGAACTTTGCTGCCTTCAGCAGTGGGCACAAGAGGATATCAAGTGAAGACCAGGAAGAGAGCAGGTGTATATGACTCCTACAGGATATCTCCCAAGTTTTAAACTATCTTCTTGTCTGTGTTCTTCTCAGCCTGACCTTGACCAACACATCGCTCCACCAGGCACTTCTCCCAGCTATAAGGAAAGGTCTGTGAAGGTCTGTACAAACCTCCTGCATTTACAGCAGTCTGTGGAAAGGAATTCTACAAGCTCACTGTGAACCACCTCCATTGGTAGACTTCAGCCCACTACCACCATAAATCATGTATGGGTTGAGATGCAATGTTCTGTAATGGCCTTAAGCAAGAGTGGTCATGAAACAGAAGTCAGAGTCAAATAAAATTTGCAATGCTGAAATTCTAAAGGAAAAGACAAATGCATGTAATGAAGTACCACTGTTTCCCCATTACCATTAAATTTTATTGCATTTCTTTGAAAGTTAGGCTGACACAAAGCAGCTGACTTCTGCAGAAAAAAAATTTATCATATGATGGAATTCTGGGACTGAAACCTTATAATGCACAATTTCTGGTCATTAGCTAAATAAAACCATACTGAATTCCTTAATCACTCTGAAGAAGTGCAATAAGACAACAAATTGTGACAGATCTTGTCAGCTGGATCCAATAAAACTACAATAAACCAAACCCACCACATCTGCAGTGGCAGCTCCTCTGGGAGCTAAAAATCTCCTGTGTTACCTCCTTGAGATTCAAAGGGAAAACAAAATTTGGTAGGATCACAGCAAGAGTAAAGCACTTCACTGCTGTGTGGCCAAGGCTAAAACACCCCACCCCTGGAAGGGCTCAGGGCCAGGCTGGATGGGGCTTCGAGCAACCTGGTCTAGCTACTGAATGGCATCCCTGCCCATGGCAGAGAGGTTGGATCTGGATGCTCTTTAATGTCCCTTCCAACCCAAACTATTTAATGATTAAGATGCTCTTATCACTGACTAAGAGGACCCCTTACCTGTCCTCTGTTGCTCTTGCAACAGACTTGTCCTCAAGTCTTTCTCATTTCTGCAGCTACTGACCTGTTTAGGACTCTGACTGGGACTAGATCCAACCAGAACTTGCAACCAATACAAGCACTTCATGCTGCTCCAGAAATCTTGGTTTCAACCAACATAAGTAGTGATTATGGGGGCCTGTCTGACATTGCTACTCATGTCTGGTACCATGTGATAAATCTATCCACTGGTGTTAAATCATCTGGGAGACTGCACAGAGCACTCACCATGGTGATTTCTGAATGCAGCAGAACAGAATGTGAGTCCTGAAGCCAGCCTGAAGGAAACTGGTGAATAATGCAGCTGACATCTCCCCATGCTCAGCATCACTTCCCTCCCCCTCCTGCTGACCTATCCTTCCATCTGTAGGGCTTCTTGCTGCCCATACCCAACCCACCAGCATCGCTGCCCCATCGCTTCCCAGTCACTTCAGATCAGGAAAGGCTCCCAGGCTGAGCTTTAAAGAAGGGAATATGCATTGTAAATTATACACCCTCCCTAAGAAGTTTTCTGTAGGGAATAGTGCATGTCCTAAGTCCCATAAGTGGGAAGCTGCAGGCAGAAAATCTTACCTCTTATCTCATTTGGTCTTTGCACTTTGTGCCTGTATCCCTGCACCCTGTAGGAATTTAATACTGAGCCCAGGGGTTTACTGATCATCTTGCTTGCAGAGTAAAGAACATCCTTGGCACATTAAGGTGAAGCAGTCAGACACCTCAGCTTACCTCTAAAATGGAGGTAACTCAGATTTCCAATGAGTCGTTCCTAAGATACAATGCTCCCTTTGACAGCCACCTGTCTGTTCCAAGCACCAATTCCTACAGAGCTGTCATAGCATTCAGACAGCTGTCACTGCACCAAGGACAAAGGAAAACCAAGCTAATCATTACATATTTATACCACCTTTCCAAAGAGAGATCAAAGAATATATTTTGCTCTCTGTTTCTAAAAATCAGAGCTGATCAGAGAAACTTCTCAGAAATCTCAGGTGATTTGCCAAACCCAGGGATACCATGCCCTGGACGTGGTGGTGTTCCAGTGCTCACCCCTCAACATAGCCCCACAAGTATTTAATTTCAAGTTCTGACAATCAACATCTTCCACAAAACTAATGAAAAAATTAACTCCAAAAAAAACCCCACTCCAAAACCCAGTTTCTTGACTTAACACAACTTAACTGACCACTAGTGTGTGGAAGCTTTAAACGGATTCTATTTTAAAACTAAGGCATTCAACTTCTACTGTCAAACATACATCTTAAGAAATACATAAAGCCCATGTGAATGTCTAGAGGAGATGGCAATCACATTATTTTACTTCATCCAATTTCTATCTGAACAGAGTCTCAATCTAACACGGCAGGCAGTGGGAAAGTAGATGACTTCTGCTGTGCCTTCAGTTTGGTGTTGAATAACTGTATACAAACAGAGAATAACTGGCAATGATTTTTATTTCACTTCTTTTTTTAATAAGACAGGTAAACAGAAAAATAAAATCATCTCTATTTAGAAGGTCAATTAGATCAGGCTAAAAAAAAATATATCGAATTGAGACATTATTTTAACAGTTTCCCTTTACGTTTCCTATTTGTCTCTGCACAAATTGCTGCTTTTGAATCTCTCTGCTCTCCTGTCCCGTTTCCAGCACAAGTTACTTTCTAATCCTGTACACAGTACATGCAACATGATGCTGCTGCTCTGCAGCTGAATGGGCCCATCACTATTTCATGTCTTTGGAAACCTTTTCTCTTTCAAGAACATCTGGTTTGAGCTTAAAATCAGGTTCTGAAATACACTGAATTGAATTCCTGGGGAAGTGAGCAGAAACCAAATCCACTGCTCTCCTCCATCCATCATTATCCTGGGCTAGAACACAACACCCCCCTCCCAGGGCTCCACTTCCCAGGAACAGACCCCCTCCACAGCTAATGCCCATAATTAAAGTTCCAGTTTGAAACCTGCTCTGGCCACATTCAGATGACCTCCTGTTACTGGGAGTCAGATAACACAGCTGTAACTCTCCGAGCTCCCCTGTCCCATCACTGCAGTTGGGCTGCAGCTGCTATTCACACAGTTATTTTCCTCTCCTCTGAGTAAAGTTACCCAACTGCTATTATATCAATATTGAGACCCTCTGACTTTTATATTACACTTACATTGTGGCTGTTATTTGCATGTTTATGCTTTCCTGTGGGTATAGTTACCTGATACTATTATCTGTGTAGTTAGTTACATCTTCCTAAGGGTGTACTTACTTCACCAGCTGTATTTAAATCGTCTTCCACAGCTGTAGTTACATTGTCAGATTTGTGTAAATAGTGTGGTTACAGTCAAGCAGGCAAAGCTTGCAGTGCTACACTTATTTATACAGCAGGAGGATCCCAAGGTATAAATACCTCACTCAGAGGCTGTTGCACTGCTCTGTGTATAAATAACTGGTGGGAAGGTGGCTCTCCATCACAGGACTCCTACTTCAGAGTACAGCACAGCACAGAGAAGGGAGACTAGAAGGTATTGGCCCCTGTGCCTGCACACCCACAAGAGATGTGTTGGCTTCACAACTCCAAATTTCTCAACATTTCTCTTCTCAGACAAAATTTCTGGTGCTGTTCAGTATCACAATTTTCCAGGTGAGCTGCTGTACCTGCCTAAAGGACTTGTACTATTTCCATCACTGCAATATCTCAGCACCAAATCTCATAAGACAAAATCCACTAACATACAGGCTTAACTAGCAGCAATGAGGTATAGTGTGACAGCCAGGCAACACCACGCACACTGGGAACAGCAAACTGATTATTTGCTCCTAAAGGATGAGGAGTTTCACTGCTACTGTGCCACCAATTCATCAGCAGAAATGATTATGTTAATGCAGCAGGTTAATACATGGCAGATCAAATCAAAGGTCCACCTAAGCTCATCATTCCTTCTTATACAGGAGCCACACATTGCACCACGAGAAAAAAAAATATGAAAACTGAATGAATCAAGATGGAAACTAGTTCTCTCCAGCTTTGCCTTCAGTTCCAGTCACTCTTCCCCAGCCCATATTCATGTATTCACCTCAATTAACATCTGCCCTGCAACGTTGTAGGAGAGTTGTATTTGCATAGATGCCTGGGATAGGAATCCACCAGCAAATCTCTCCTCACTTTCTTCAGGCACCAAGCTCTTTTTGGCTTCCATGGGGAAGATTACAATGAGCAACACCTGCTGCTCTGTCAGAAGCATTTTGCATTAATATGAATCACTGTCCTTCCTGACAGAGTTCAGATCCACACACGTCCTAAGAACTGGCAGAAGGGATTGCTACAGCAGGCAAAGCCAGTAGCTCTGCAGAGATCTGATAGTTTGACAGGGAGTCTCCTCAAGGAAGCATCTCAGTGAAAAACATACAGGAGTTCAATGTGATGGGTCTCAGAAGAGAGGCACTTAAATGCTCCACTTTAAAATTGCATGTGAAACAGTTTGGAAGTGGCATCCTTGGAGCAGAAGTGGCAAGAGACTCTCTAGCAGCCTACGAAAGGGTTCACCTCCACTGGTGATGTTACCAGTGGGGTCCTTGGCACAAGGAAGGAATATTTGTAGCTCTCCTCCAGTGCAATGGTGAAATAAAAGCCCTTTTCTAAATAGTGATGGCAGAGAAAAAAAACCAACCACTGTTTCTGTGCAAGTGTAAAATTCGGATAGTAGTCAAACATACAATACTTTCTTGTTTCTCCTTTCACTGCAGCTTTCCACTGAAACATCCCCAGGGACACATACTACATGCTGTGGCAGATGAGATATTTTTATATTTTTTTTACCATGTAGGATTTCCCCTTTGCAACACCTTCTGCCTATATAAGATTTTCCTATTATACAATTTCCTAGTAAAGCAACAAACCTTGAAAATACTTTTTTTAATTGCAAAATTAAGTCTTTATAAAATAAGTGATCTCAAAAAATGTCCCCCAATTACAAAGTAGTCATAAATTATGGTATCATTTATATTTGCACATCAGCACAAATATTTAGTCCAGGCTCATCAGATTGATGGGGGTTCTTTAACATGATAAAAATTACTCACTCTTCAGTGTTATCTATATGCTTTCAGTCCATACAGAAGTCCTGGAAACATTAAAGAAAATGCATTTGCCACCACCACCTACCAAATCCTCAGCTGCTTCAATTCATAACATCTGAAGCCAGGAGACACCATTTGATAACCAGTGACATCTCTCTTCTCACACAGACCATTATCTTTTGCCCAGTTTTCTTTATACTGAGCTCAGCAGTGCATAATTTCCTGAAAAAATCTTCCAGAAAGGTGTTCAATCATGATCTGAAGGTATCGAGAAATGTTAACTCTCCTCTATTCTTTACCTCCTTAATCTTAATGATTATCTAAAATTACTCCTTAAAACATTCATCACTCTACTGCTGTAGATTCATCTGGCTCCATCTTTCAGCCATTAATTCCTGTTATGCATCTCTCAGCTAGATTCAAGAGCTTTTCAATAGCCAATATTTTACCATAGTAGGAATATTTATTTCTAACCTATAACTAAGCCATGGCAAAATTCTGTTGATAAGCAAACCAAACAGACTCAGATAATGCTTCGAGGTGTACCCAAGCATCTAGAAGCTTTTCTGCCTAAAGTTTGAAAGCTCAGCCATCACTAGGGATAAAAAAAGGACTTTTCTTGTACATCTGCTGCAGGGTAAGATACTGGCTAATATAACCCATCTAAAATCTAAATCAGAAAATCTCTCTCAATCTCCACCTCTCTCTTACACACTCATGACAAACAGTCAGATGAGAGATTGCTCCATATGAGGAGTTAGTCCTGATTCCTTGACACCGAGTGACCTTTCCTTCCTTCACACAGGCATATATGACACCCTGAGCTTATCAAGAGGATCCATTAGACTTGGATTCCCTTTAATACCCTTAGAATCCAGCAGAATATTACCTGAATGTATTAGATCACATCCATCAGATAAATGCTTTTTATGCCTATAGATCTTGTGATCCCCAGGTAAACAACTGAAACAGTCTCTCTGTATATCTTATAAAAATCAAAGACTTCCTCACAAGAAAAAATAAACTTCATGTTTTCATTTTTTTTTTTTTTTAGAAAACAGTCATACACTGTGATGGAAACCAAGACACTGTAGTCCCAGGTCTCTGTCTTTACAAGGCAGCACAACTCACAGGGGCAATCACTTAGACAATTCAATGAATCCCTACACTCATGACCTTCAGGACAAAGTATTCATGGTATATTTGAGGCATAGTGAATACAGAGACTGAGCAGAACTTTGGCCTTACATGATAGTCTGATCTTTGGGGCACAGAATGGGTCAAGGGGCTTTTCACAGGTAAAACTTTTTTGAGGGCCTTTGTACAATAAATGCTACGGGTTTCTTTCTTAAATACTTGGCTACAAGCTGTGCTTCCCCAATCACCAGGATTAAGCCTCAAAACATGCGCAAATGGGTACAAAATTGTATGCACCTGAAACAGTTTCCATGTGCCTGTTTGCAGGACCAGATATTTGAAAATCCCAGACATATATCTTTAACTATTACAGAAGTTTTGTCCAAATCTCAAGATTATTTGAAATGATAATGCAAGGACATACTTAAATACCGAGAGATTAAAAAACCCCTAACTTTTACCATTTTCTAAGCTTATTAAAGGAAAAAATGCAGTTATAGAACAACTATTCGGGGGAATGGGATTAGATAGTAAAAATGGTAATTAGAAGATAGAATACATTCTCCTAATTGTTCAGCCGAAACCTGTGTGCCTCAGTAGCCCACATACAGAGGTAAGTAGGAAATACTGAAAATGAGTTGCACTTCAGCTCTGTCCTCTTCTTACAGAGTGTCCATGCCCTGATTTATCCAACCATGAATAACAGACATGGTCAACAGCCAGGCTGGGCATGGCTGGGAGAGGCCGAGAGAGCAGGGAGGGTTTTGACTGCCAGCTTTTTGGTCACTTTGGGTGATTAGGTGACTGAATCATCCACAAAAAAGTCAGTATTGCAAACTGAGTACAAAACTTCAGGTCAACCACAGGTTCCTCCCCCTCCCACTCACATCTGCTCTTTGCACTCCTCAGCAGCAGCAAACACGACAAAAACAATTACACTCAGCCAATCACCCACCCTTCACCACCAAATACCAAAACCCTGTAGCTTTCCAGGCCATAAAAATACAGCTGCAGCCTTCTCAGTTGACCAGTTAAATCTGCTTATCTGCCAAGAGCAAATTTAACCTTTCTGGCCACACAGCAAGGGCTGCTCCACAAGCCCAGTGCAGCAGAGTAATGCAGGACTGGCGAGTCTCTCGCAGGAGCCCTGGGGTGCCTCTTACAGTGTCACTCACCGTGGTGTCCACATACTGCTAAAATCAGCAGGACTGCCCTCAGCACGACTAAGCAGCTGATTTTGCTCAAATTAAATTTGGCAAAGATGTTAAATGTCATGGAGTGAGACATTGAGATGGCAGCATTAGCAAAATGGGGGGAAAAGCTCTCTTTCCATCTCACTGGGAAGGGGTAGGCTTTGAGGAGATTTGCATGCAATTTGAAGCAGCAGATGATAATACAACCTGATCCTGATTGTAATAGCTTGCTATAAGTGTTAAATGTGCCCTATTAAAAAGAAAAAATTGGCTTGCAATGGGTCATTTTCCCCCTCTTTGTAATTAATCTGGGCACTTCTGCTGATACCCAAGCCTGGCCAGGTGTGCAGCTCTAACAGGGGTTGGCCTGCACAGGTTTCTCAGCTTTGCACACATTCCCTGCCAGATTCAGCCCCAATTCAGAAGTCTGTCTTGTTCAGGCAGCACATGCAAGAAACATTAAATGTAGCACATGTGCTAGACATTATGCTTAAGAGAAATTTTCTTTGTGTCCTCATCTTCTCCACATTTCAATACCAGTTTTCTAATTTCTTACTCTGCTCTTCAGCTGAATTTAAGCCACATCATGAAGCTGACATTGGAGAAACACCAACATCCTACCCCAACTTATGACAATTTTTAGAGCAATTCCATCCTATCACCCATGAGTGATCAGTTTGGTTTTTTTTCTCCTATGCAATGTCTCCTACTCTGATGATAAAAAGAAGTAATTATCACTGATAATTTTTCTCTTTTGGAAATACTACAGATGGGATAAAATTGGCCATTTGATTCAGAGTTTCTTTGGAGAACTGAGGAGATTTCACTTTCAAATTTCCAGATCCCAGCTCTACCATATAGTTCATCAGTTTGAATTTCAACAAGATTTAAATGATGCAAGAAAAATACTTTCATTCCATTATTTTCCACATTTCCACACCCACAAAAATCTGGAGGGCAGTAGCTCTGACCTCCCCAGTTCTGATACAAACACAGGCATATTCGTAGCACAGTTCAGAGTGTGTTCATTAGCATCTCACTTAACTCCTCCTGGGTGTCTCTCTGCAGTAAATGAGCTTTTCTTTTACTGCATCCAAAATCTAGAAAAGGCCTCCATCTCTGCCCACCTGCAAAGAGATTTCTCATAGAAATTAGGAAAAGCAAAAAGAAGCCTGAGAGACAGTTTTATGTTTCCATGTCCTTAGGAATGACCCAACAGGCTGGTGCACAGCATGGTTCAGCACTTCAGGCAGTGGGGTTAATGTTCAGGAACATAACACAATGAGATTTATTTTCTCTATAGTAACTTTCATAGAAGAGAGAGGACTGCTCTGAGGATTAAGAACAAGAGTTTCATAAAAGCTTATCAAGCCAAGAACTAACAAAAATATGACTTATCCAAAATGAAGCTGCCATTATGGAGGTCCAAAGGCCCAGACATGAGATCAGGGCCACTGCAGGCCACACTCTGCAGCACAGAGGATGGGACAGATCCCAAAAGCACACAAACCTCCCAGAGGTGATGAAGAGCTCCTTGCTTAAACCACGGCAGTTCGATCACACACTGAATGTTCAGTTCAAACAGACCAGGGCTGCTGACCTGCCCTTAGCACAGCCACTGCCACCTCTGACAGCCCACGACAGCGTGAGGAACGTGATGTCACGTGTGCTGAAGGCAGCAGGTGTTGAAAAAACAACAAATATCAGGCAACTGAAAATAAACAAGCAGAGAGGAACCTATCAACAGAGCCTCTGTATTTAGGACATCCCCATTAACATCTTGTGGTTGAAACTAGTTATGTAGGGTGAAAGGACCCAAACTAATTTTACAAAGCCTCTGACCATGGATCTGATTCCGAGGTCTGTTCAGTGCCAAGGAGAGCAGCTCCTGACTGCAGAGCTTGAACATTCTTACATAAGAAATGCAGAGGCAGCAGACAAGGTTGACATCTGTGCTCCAGCGATGCCCAAAGGGATTCTCTCAGTGACTAAGATGGAACAACAGTCGCCCCCAGGAGTAAAAATTAGTGCAAGGAACAACTTCTCAATATTCAGACTGTGCAGACCAGCTCTGAGTGAATTCACAGGTTGCTTCCCAGCTTGGATTTGTTTCTCTCTCTGTTGCTGACTGGACACACTTTTCCCATGTGAGGGCTTATATTCTGCAAGTCTGAGAGCTCAGTTTTGGAAAAAAATTCACCAGAAGCCTCTTAAAATTAATTCCTGTTGGATGAAATGCACCACTCAGAAGACTGTTGGCATTTAACCTGTCAAATTAAAAAACTGAGGGTATTCCCAGAGCAGCCAAGCCTTATGATTTTACTGTGAGTCTCAACATTTAGTATTTCTTTTAAATCTGCAGATCCTGAAGGCAAATGTGGGAATCTCAGTTTTCATTTCTGGAAAAGCCACACCTGTAAACTTGTAGAAAGGCTCTGAAAACATAAACTCACTGCATCTTAAAGGCTAAGCAATCATAACTCATAGACTCTAAATGTATTTATAAGGAAAAAAATAATTTAACATCTAAACTCCTATTTTGAGGCATTAGGGACAGCAAATATAGCTAAAGAGAATTAATTCAGTACTAGACAATGTGAAAGGTGGAAGAAGAGTCAAAAACAACTCAATTTTGCACAGCTGAACAGACCCAAAAAACATAACACAGAATATTTTTCAAAGTTTTAAAGGTAACAATAAACAGAAAAATATCAGGGAGACACAAGGCAGTGCAGAACATCAGCAAGGGCAGAGGAAAGACACAGACACACCACATGCCTCTAATTCAGGACCACATAACCCAAAAGGATTGTTGTTCCAGGCAAGGGTGAACGTGCAAAGATGGGTTTAAAGCATCCACACTGCCATTACCCGAGCCAGGAAAAGCTACTGAGGGATTTTAGTAACTACATCTCCAGAATATTGATAGGATCTAATTCCTGATTTATTGCTTTGCTGTTCTTGCACACAAGGCTCTGGCTGAAGATGAGGGGATTTCTCACTTTTGAGCGTACCACACCATCACTGACTGTGAAACGGTTCCACAGTTCCACAGCTTGGAGCAGCACCCCACACTGGCACTGACAGGTCTGCAGGGCAGGAGAGCCCTCAGAGCCACCACTGCCTTTGGACACCACTGGTTTCTGGATCCTCAGTTCAATGGGCCAAAGACCCAATTCCTGCAACACAGCACTTTTCACAAAGCATCTGCTAACCTACGTGCTCAAAAGTAGTTTCCCCTTCTATAATTACTGGTGAGATCCTTGAGCACATTTTCATTTATAGCCAGAGGATGAAACATGCCAAAAGCTGTAAAATAACCTTGGTCCCCACAGCCACTCTGTGCCACATAGTTTCATAAATCACTTCTGCAAATATTGCCTTTAAATCAGGATTTGAGGTGAGGTTGCAAACACAGCAATAACCCTTCAAACCATCCATTTTGTCTCCACTTCCTGCAGCAATTTGCAGGAGAGCTGCTGAGGTGCTCATCCCATGGACTTAGAGCACCACTTCAGCAGGAAGAAGCTCTTCAAGTGTCCAGCCTCTTCTGAGCGCACAAGGAGGGAGTTTTCAGTTTAAAAATATGCTATTGAGAGTGCAGGCTACCACCTTGCCAGCCTGAAAGGAGCTCTTGAAGTAATGAATGACTCCTGTTGCTCCTACCAAAGCAGGGTATCACTCATCCTGACAGCATAATGCATGGGTTCCCCACAGCTGTGCAATGCATGGAGCCACCCGTGCAATTCAGAGCCATCTTACAGTAGGGCACTACAGGGTTCATATCTTTATGTAGTTAAACAAATTCTCTATTTCTTTATTGTTCATTCAACACACAAAGATTTAGCCGTTACCCAGGCCCACTTGCTTGTCACCAAAAGAAAAAAAATTAGATTTAGCCTCCCGGGCTCCTTTGCCTCCTGAAGAATTTGAAATGTGCACAAGCCAACAGAGCAGGAGAAGGAAAGCTGCTTCATTAGTTACTTTTCAAGGTGAAAAGTTAAGGGCAAAACTAAGGAGTCAAGTGTCACCCAGATCTAAGGCCCCCCCCCACACTTGATCCAACTATAATAATTAGCAGGTTTGTACCTCTAAGCCCCCATTTCACACTGTGAGCTTACAGGAACCTAGAGGCGGAAACATAAAATCCTACAACACCCAAGTGCACTTCAGCTTCCCTGCGACCCCAGATCCCAGGAGTTTCCATAACCTCCAGGGTCAGCTTTCCCAAGTAAGGGCTTGAATGTTACAGGGTTGGTTGCCAAAAGTAAAGTAAATAAAGAATAATTAATTAGTAATAATTTCTCTACAACAGGGTAAAAGCAGCAGCTGAGAACACAGATACCATCTCCAGAGCTGCAAAAACTTGCCCAGAGATATGGGCTGCCTCAGTGGGAATTCAGTCAAGCCTCATGCATTCCTTGGCCAGCTACTGACCATGTTGTCTGGAATAATGGCAGGAATAAGGGAGTATGGAAGGCATGAAAAACTCCACTGAAACCCGGCTGATTTGGTTTCTTTATCTTCTTTTTCACTTTCTCTGCTGCTCCTGATTGCCCTTCAGCACATGCTGTGACTGACAGGTACACATCAGCTTTCCCACTACCTATCCAGTACCGTGAAATTGTGAAAAAGTTGCAAAGAGAATTACGAAAAATATACTCTTCTATCTGATCTACTACAGCTCTCACATGACAGCTTCTGCTTTCCAGGCTCCTCTTTATCCTTCTGGCAATGAACATTAAAGAAGCATCCTGGAAATTAAAGGCAGCTGAGAGAGACTTTGCACAGCTGGAAAGAAGCCCATGGCAAACACAATCCCAAGGAAGCAAGAGAGCAATGGTAGCACAAAAATCTGGCTGGTACATAAGCTGCACAGCCAGCTAAACCCTCACAATCCCATTGCTTTGGTCCTTCAGCATCCGCACTACTACCACTGCAGAAAAGGAACAAGAGTGCCACCGTGTCCCTTTGGTGAGCTAAACCAACTCCCTGAGCACATTTGTTTATCAAAGAAATTAAAAACTGTGTCATTTGCCATTACTGCTCCGTTTACACCACATTCAGAACATTAGGCCCTTTTGTTTATTCAGCACCATATGATTATGTGATTGCTCTGACGTGAGGCGGGCGGAGAGAGCCAGAGCTGGGGGAAGAGAGCAAGGAGGCAGAATTGCATTTATTTTCACAATTCCTCTTGGGCAGAAACTCATATCCTTCCAAGCAACCATATCACATAAACAGAATGTAATACACAGTGCAGAGGAAGTTCTTTGGGGGGGAAAGTAGCCCAGACTTAGTACAAAGCAGGTGGCACCATGCCCACAGTCCCCATGCAGCTCTTTGGTCTGTGTGGTGCTGCTCCACATTTCCCTTTCCAGAAGTCATGAGGCCAGAGCCTCATCTCCCATAAAAGTTTGACCTTGTCCTTGACCATTTCATATTGTCTAAGTAGATGACCCTCCACTTTTCACAGAATGAAGTCTTTGCTGGTAAAAGCCAGACTCTCACTACAGTCAAGGTAGGAGGATGGGGTGTCCCAGGCAAACCTGGACACAGGCAATACTGCATTGCTCCTTGAAACTGCTCTAGTTTCTGTGTAAAATCAGATGCAATACACATTTGCCCCAGGCTCAGCAAGACATTAACCTGTTGAAAGATGGAGGCAGAAGGGGAATCCACACCTGGGTGTTTTTAGTTATTGCACAGGGAAAGGACGAAAGGGCAAGAAAGGAGAGCAGTCACAGGGAACTTTGCCTGCCAAGGGAAAATCTGGGTATCTCAATCAAAACCAACAATCCCCAGAAGTATCATTTTACTTTCTTCTGACTCCAGAAAAGTTGGGGGACATCTTCATTTTTCACACTAAGGAGAACAGGTGCAGAACAAAGGTGCTTTTGGGCCACTTGAAGTATTTTCTTTCATTCTTGCTGAAAGAATGCAAGGGAAGGCAAGGCAAAACCTCAGGAAAACAGACTCCCAGACCTGGGGTTGGACCATCTAAATTGTGCACAGGTAACTGTGAAAACAGGATGGAAATGAGAGCACTCGGGCTCCCAGTGCTGCTGATGGTATTTTGAATGTATCTTTACTAGAATTGCTGTCAGAGAGGCCAAAATAGTGGGACAAAGCCCAGCCTCATCCCAGAACTCTGCTCCTCCACCTAAGGCAGGAAGAGCCAGGGGAAATGCTCAAAGACACCCCCACACATCAGCCCAGAAGAATGGGATCCTAAGTCTTGCTACTTGCAATCATCTTAAAACTATTGGAATATTGATTCAATTGCCCTCCTATTGAAGTTGTTAGGATTTTTTAATTTGTTTATCCCTCCCTGTCACTAAATAGTTCATTAAATCCAAGTCCTGAAGGGCAAAATTTTAATCAGCCCTTTGCAGTCACTAGGTGAAAAGGGACCCCTCAGAAGTTGGCAGGGACAGTTGCTTGGCCCTGTGCATGCTGAGTCAGAATAATTGATGCTGGAAACTCTGGCACGATTATCCTCCTCCCTCTCTAACCTCAGGCACGTGGGGCACTTTCAGGAGTGAATCTGCTGTGGATTTGGGGACAGTACCTCAGTCAGGAGCACAGAAACAGGAATCTGTTCTGTTTGCCTGCCTTGCTGGACACAGCCTGCCTTGGCTGCCACAGGGGTAAAGGAAACCAGCTACCTCTGTTGATAAAGTTGGGTGTATTTCCAAGCCCTAAGGCTCTCTCCTAACCTCGCCGTTTGCTATTTTAAGCCGCTTCCTTCTTGGCCTGTTCACTTTGGACAGGGGGGATTGTCCCCAGCCACTCATTTGCCTTCTGCAAACCAGACCTGATGTGTCTGAAAGATTATGCAGCCATGAACAGGAGGCAACTTCAAAATTTAACTGGAAAATTTCATTTTGTATGTGCTTACAGCAGCTCTGTTCCACTCTAAAAAATGCACACAAAGAACGACATCATCATCTAGTGGATAAAGACATCCTTCCATCACTAAGTAAAAACATCAGAGAGTGCGTGGAGAAAAGGTCCCTTCAAACTGTAATGAGCACCCTTTCCTGGCTGGAGAGAGTGCCTGCCATGACCATACCAAACACAAATCTCACCAGGGAATATTTATAAAACTGCACCTTTTTAAATGAAATCTTGCTCAGTAACACAGAACAGAATAAAACATTAGAAGCCTTTCACATAATCCTTACTCATTATGGATGTACAAATCTGGATCTCCTAGTACTCAGATCCTTCATCCCCAAAGGCATTTCCCAAGCAGGCAGCAGGCGGGTGAGGTCCAACAGCTCTGGAGAAGAAACAGCCTTAACTGCTTATTGCTCTGCTGAGCTTCACATACTGTTTGCTCTTAAATCTCCCTCAGTTTCTGCCAGGTGACAATTACATGTTTCTTCAACACTGTCTTTAAAGCATTTCAGCTTGTTGGACATCACAAAGAACTGTAAAAGCAATTACCTTTAAGTTTTAAAGAAAAGAAAGAGAATTCAACTACCACAGTGCAAAAGCATTCATTAGTCTACGTGTAAATTTTGTTGCCAGTTCAGCTCAGATTTTCTTCTTTGTATTCCACATCTTTCATTTCAGACAGCTGAACCTGAATGCCTTGGCCTCAAAATTCCTTGCAGAAGCATACTGACCCCCTCCCACAGCTAATAATCTCTTTTCTCCAGTTCCATCTCACCTTGAAGTATAAGCATCTGTCATTATCCAGAAATCAGCAGCACTGGAAAAATAAGCAGCCTTTCAAGTCAGGCAGTTGGCTGCTCCTCACGTCCCTCCATGAACTCAACCTACTTTCACCTCTTTAATTGCCTGCAAAGACTGAAACACGTTTCCTGTGCACTGACTTTGCAAACCACACGCTGAAATGGGAACACTTTGGAATAAATTACACTGAGAACTAACAGGTAGACAAAGCACTCGGAGAGCAGCCTACAAACACATGAACAAACAGATTTGCTGTGCCAGGATGCCATGGCTCACGAGGAAAAGAGGCACAATGTCCCTTGAGCATCCCGGTGCTGGGCTCTGCCTCTTTGTAATTTGCAAGGCAGGAGTTGCTTTCCCCCTGACAAATGCCACAGATAGTAAGCTGTGTTGTTGCTGTTATGCCCAGGAGACAGATGCCACCAGAGGATAGAAGAAAAACTACTGAAATCAGTCTGTTGGCAATAAGAAAACAAAAATCAATGCTGTCCTATTCCCTTCAACACTGAAATTATTTGCAATTCTCCTTGTCCATGTTCTACAATTTCTGCCTTGTTGCCTGCAAGCAACGACTACCAAAATCTCAGCCTATCAATTAAGTTTTCCAAAACTCAAAGGCTAAGCAGGGAGCACAGGGCCCAGAACTATGAATTTATTGCACTTACCACTGAACTAACAAAACAAAATGACACAATATAAAGACAGTGACAGATGCTAAATCAGCTCCCCAAACCCAGCTAGCTACTGGGGCTCTTTTAACCAAAGATAACATATATACACACAAAAAAACAACGTGTTAGTGGAACAGTTGCCCTTGAGTTGATTTGTGGCTGGCTTCTGAACAGGGTCCATTTTTCCAGGCCCCTAGTCCAACTTTGAGCTGCGTGGACAGAAGGAAAAATCTGGTCCCACAAACACTTAACAGATGGCTTTTGATTTTTCCCAGGTGCTAAGCACACACAGCTCTCTTTAAAATCTCCTCAAAGTGTGGGAGTGCAGAGCTAGACTATAAATTCTACCTCCCAAGTTCCTCCATGTTTAGCTTAGTTATGCTGCGGTTTATTTTGTTGCAATATTGACCTTAAACAATAATTGCAAAAATAAATCACTATGGCTGAGCCATGCATTCAATCTCATTCCTGCTCTGTGCTCAGACCAACTTTGATGCTACTGAGCTTTGCTTCTTGGGTACCCTTAAGCTGCACTGTTTTATTAGGGCATCTTGAAAAAGAACTAGCAATAGGAGTTTCCTCAAACCTCCTCTCTTACTACCTCAGCAGGGTTGCTCTTTGCTCTGCAGAGGTGTGCTGCTTTTCCCTTTAACTACAGGAGAAACTTCTATCAGTAAAGTTAACACAGGCTTGGAGGAAGTCTGGAGATGGTCTAAGAAAACCAAGAGCAAAGGGGCTGGGGCAGATGCAGAAAGGAGGAACCAGGTAGGTTATATATAGCTTGTAAGGAATCTCTTCTGCCTGAAACAAAAACATAAAGCAACTAAGAAGACACCTGATTGCTGTTAATTGACCCTGGAACCAGCCCCCTGTAGATATGGGACCCAACCAGGGTAAAATCCTTCTGAGGGATTCTGCAGAGAAGCACCAACCACCTCCCTCAACCACGTGGAAGATTCAACCCCTCTCATTCCTGTAGCAGACAGGGACTTCAGGGGACACACTGCCCTAAATCAGTTTGCATAAGGACAGAGATTTTACCTCCCCCATATATCTTTATCTAAAAGCAAGAGTACATTGGAATATGGGCATGGCTGCAGCCACTGCAGATGTGCAGGCAAATGGTGATCTGCTCATCCCAGTTGTTCTCTGCAACTTTGGACACCCATTTGTCAGACCTGTTCATCTGCCATTAACATGCACTCAAGAGAGGTACATGGACAATTTAACAGAGAAACAAAATGATATAAGACAAAGAATAGGAAGCAAAAAACATCACTTGAAATTAAATAATAGAAACTATTTGCTACATTAAAAAAAATCATTACGATACACTGAGCATGCCTGAACAACTGCAATCACATTTCACTTACACATATAACACAGCAGAAGGATTTAATCAGACATAGTCAAATGTCTGATAATTGCCATTTCCAAAAACCAGCTAGTGTCTCCTGTGGGATCTGGAACACATCATTAGTCCCTGCTGCAGAAAGCACCACGCTGACACCCTCCATCCACTCAGCTGTCCTACTAAGTGGCTCCCCATGATTATCCCAAAAGCCAGCCAGCAAAAGAAGGGGGAAAAAATTAAGTCAAATTCATAATTGGTGGGAATACATTATTTACCACCATCAAAACCTACCAGAGCGGAGTGATATGATGCCAACACTTGGCTAGGGAGAAGTAAGAAATTTGCTGCAAGTGGGAGCACTCAGATATAGCTTCACCCATGTCCTCTTTTCCTCATTACCCACCAAAATAAAAGCTCCAGGAGTTTGTGCTTCCTCTGATGTGCACTGAAAGCACTAATAGTCCCCAAGGGTTTCACAATTTTCTGCCAAATTAATGGGGTGAATGTGGAATATTTTTTTGAAATAGCATTATTAAACACAATGACTTTCTAAAAACTAAGGATTGCCTCTCCAAAAAAAAAAAAAATCCTGATAATCTCTTTCCCAAAAAACTAATAGTTGCCAGAATAGTGCAGTTCTTGTGGCAGTAGCTGTTTTTATCAGATGAGTGCCTAAGGCATAACAGTCACTGTCATTGCCCAAGCAAATATTTCTCTGTATACGGGCTCCAAGCAGAAACACACTAACTTCATGGCAATAGCCAAAAAGCCCACCTTGAGATTTGTCCATATCAGGATCACTGACATGAAAGAGCACACACTGATACCTCCATCTCCAGTTTCAGTGCCTCCAACAGTTTCATGCATCTAGGTAGTTCCTGGATTATTAATCTTGGGCATCTCCTCTAGGATTTAACCCAGTCTGCTGCTGCCTGCCTTTTAAGCAGAACGCTTGTACCAGAAGAGATGAGAACATGTGTCCTTCAAGGCACCACTGGAATTTTGGTCTGCAGAGATAATGAGTCTCTGGGGCCCCCAATAGCCCTCCAGGATGTGCTCCTGTACCACACAGACAGCCCCCAGTCCATGCACACAGCCCCAGAGTCCAGCTGGGCCACACTTGCCATAGCCTGACCCTTGACAGCCATTTTCAGGGTGCCCAGAGCCAGTCTGAGTCCATAAACATCTCCCCTCTGCAACCTGAAACCAAGATTGGTTTTCCAAAGGTTGTCTCAAATCAAACCTGACTCGTTTTCAAAGCTATGTGTGGCAGAGGGGAGCAATCACATTTTTTATTTCCAGCAGGGAGAAAAGGTCCTTCCCAATCCACAACTCCTGTGCCATCACTGTTACCTGTGAGTACTCTGCCAAATGCAAACTGAGAGCAGCTACTCACTCAGATACACGCTGAGTGCTTCTTTTGCTGCTTGCTGCTTCTCTCTCCCAATGCTCCTGGGAGATTTCTCAAAAGCTGCCAACTCATCAAGGAACCCAGGCTGCAGGAAGACTCCATAGGACTTGCTGCCTAACCCATGTCAACATCCTCAAAGTCACCCAAAACATGTCATATTAGATCTCAGCAAGCAATTAATAGGATGTCCTCTAATAGCAGCCTGCAGGAAAAAGTGAGACATAGACCAAGAGCAAGCACCCCAGCTTTAAAATGTGAGTACAGTCTTTCAAATCACCCTCACTCCAGCTAGAGTGCAAGTCAGACAGGAAACTGTTTGGAATGTCCTCTCATGTCACTATGCTGAAACAAGAAACTGAGGCAGGAAGAAATCAGAGATTTGTTCAGCATGATCTAGAATGAGTAGGATAAATGACCACTCAGTTGTGACTCATCTGCTTTTCTTTGGTTGCTGCTGGAAGACAGCAGTGTCACTCCACACACCTCAGGGTGTTCAAAGGGGTCATTTCCACCAGGTCTTTTTTTAACTGTGTACATCTCTGTTTATCCTGATTTCTGCTGCTGCAGGCATTTGCAAGATCTTTGTAAGATCTGAGCTCCTGACAAGAGATACAGAAATGAGCAGACCTTAATGAATTATTTGCCTGTCATCTGCCAGCCTGCTCTCCCCCTTCTCTGTATCTTCCCATCATGCTCAGCCTGGCTTGCACCTGAAAGCAGGAAGCACCCAGAGGTGCCACGTCACTTCACCTATTCCCAAGGACCTGGAGCATGAGAGCAGGCCTCAAACAAGATCAAGCTTTCCTTAATATCACTTCCTGACAATTTGCATGGAAAAAGACATCTTTGCATGACTTTTCTGGTTTCCATCAGACATTAGCAAAGATCCACAGGTACCTTCAGTTGCTGTTGCTTTCCAAGCTCTAAGTGACTGGCAATCCCAGAGCAAAATTTACACTAATTCAGTAATCATCCTGTATTTATTGAAAGGCCAATAATCTCCTGAGCAAAGACATTCAAAAGGCTTAAGAAAGAGAAAAGCTGCTGACAGTAGGGCATGCAAAGAGTCACTCATAATGGCATCTTAAGAGGGTCTGTAATCAACAAGATACACATGGCACAGGGAGTCAGATTAAGCACAGCTGTCTTGCTAAAGTGATTTGAGCTGTGATGTGGGCATGAAAATGAGGCAGGCAAATAAAAGCATGTAAAAAAGTGGGATAAAGATGGAGACAGGTCTGCATTATGATATTATACCAGGTCACCAATGAACATTTTGAGGCTGAGAGTCAAGCTGTCAGTTTCCTGGAGGTTCTTCAGATGTTTCGGCTAAATGGGAATTTTCTTGTCATCTGTCGACATTTGGATCTGACTCACTCTTCTTTCTCTTCTCCTTACATGCACTGTGCACCCTTTCATGTGCATATGCCTGCACACAGGTTCATTTGCATTCATACAAAAGTACCCAGGTATTCTTGGCATACTCTGGTTATTCTAAGCCAAGAAAAGAGCATTTTAGCCACAAAGTAACTGCAGACTGTGCCCTGGCAGTGCAGTCTTTCCCCTGTCCTATCAAGGTGCCTTATATTTGATATGCTGAAATCACAAGACATCATTGCCTCTAGAACTGACAGGAGAGCAGTCTTCACAGTCCATTTAACCTCTCTATTCAAATGGCAAATCGATTTTTCATGACGCAGACATCTGTCCCAGTAGGGACTAAACCAACACTCACCAAATTATTCTTCCCAGATTACAGAGGAGCTATCAGATAGTAAAGAATTCTCTGACAGTGACTCAAGCTTTATTTGAATCACTGCTGGAAAGATGAAAGCCTTCCCATTTCGTGAGACAAATGTGAGAAAAATCATCCCCTTGTGAAGAGCAGAGCACACAAAATGTCTTATTCCCAGGGCACAGGGAACATCTGTGAACCTTCTGGGAGCTGAAGTGCTGCTCAGGCACACTTACATCACTCCTGAAGTTTACGCCCAGCATCCAAAGATCTGGGACCATCAAGGTGTTGCAATCACGTGGGAGGTTCACTCAGGCTTGCAGAACTCAGCACAGAGGAGAATTTTATCATTGCTGCATGTGGAGAATGAAAACCAAAGCAAGATTTCCTCTGGAGTATATTTGATCAGCCCTACATTAAAAACATCACTGTTCAGAAAGGAGAAGCCAAACAGCCTCTCACCCACTGGCTGAACAAGCACGGTGCCCACATTGCAACTCTCTGTGGTAGCCAACACAGAGACAATCAAGTCTCCCATGGAGAAGCTTGCCCAGGACTTTGCACTGCTCAGAGCTCCCCAGTTACCAAAAGCCTCAGAACAACTTTCTCCAAGCACTTCCAGCACCAATAGCAAGGCATACACGTGGGCATACACCACACATTAAATACACTGAACAGTTTCTGGACTCTCTATCCCATGTGGCACATGGTCAGGATGACCAGAAAAAGTCAGATCAAGCTGCAACCTCTTCCAGCACCTTAAAAAGCTCACTGATGCCTGAGGTAGGCGCGGTGCCTTTTAGTCACACACTGTTTGTAGGAAAAGCCTCTTACCCTGACAAGCATCTCAGCCAGACTTTTTCTCTGCTTGCCCTCTGCAAAGAGTCCAGATTTATCTAAACTATTGCTCTGACATAGAAAAAGACAAAACAAACCAAAAGAGCACCTGCGTTTCGTAAGGATTACAAAATATTTGCCCAGACTCAATACTTTCAGCAATAGGAAGAACTTCATGGCACCTTAACTACTTAAACCACCCACCACCCAGCAAAGAGCAGCACCTTCAGTCTCATTTTGGACAGAAGGCTGAGGCATAACTTCATGCCACTGCACAGAAGAGAGTGGAAGTCCTGTAGCAGACACTTCCAAGAGCAGAAAACTATCACAGTCCTTCACAGTGTCCTCTGTGTGATTTTTAGAGCAGCCTCCAAAGCCATGCAAAGGACACCCATTAAAATGAAGAAGCTATGCATGGCCTAGGTGGGAAGGGGGGGCTATTTAAACAGATTGGCTGCACTTATGTCCTTTCTGCTTTTGATTAGGATTTTAAAATGATGAAAGGGAAGGCATGAGGGAGAAATGGTTGCAGGAGCTTGAACACAAGAAGAGATGAGAGCTCAGAGGTGTTTGGGCAGCCAGCACTCCCAGCCCCACTCACAGCACCAGCCCCGCACACTGCTGCTGCTCACCCAGGGCTAAAAGTGTCTCCAGCACTTTCCTACAGTCACTTTCCTGCCTCAGAATCAGAAATTACCACTGAGTCACTCGTGTGCAGTGACTGGAGGAGATAATTCTGCAGTTATGAGCAAAAGTAGGCTGGCCTGTCTGCTCACAGCAGAGAGAAGAAATAACCTACAAGCAAATGTCTGCATTAATATGTGCCCCATACTTTTAACATCTGCCTTAAATTTAAAACTGGTTTTCTGGCATTCTTCTAGTTCTCCCCTATTAATTCTTTATTCTCTGCAGCAGCACCTTTCTCTACTCCATCTCTAATTTATCCTCACAGCATTCCCAAAGGAATGGTGTTAGCTGCCATCCTTATGTCAAAAAAAGGTAATGAAGCACACATGCTAAGATCTGGTTTCAGGCCTACAAGTTCACACATCTTGCTTTCATTTAGGCTGTATATCCCCAAAGATGTAGCCCCAGCCAGGAACCACCTTTGGGTGTAAAATCTCAGATGGGGCTGATGCTTCTCTTGGTGATTTGTCCAAGGACTGAGGGAACTTGTAATAAAGAATAGAATTAAACCAAAATCTCTCAAATACCAACCAAGAAATGTCTCTAACAGACCCATCTTTTTATTACATTTCATACAGTTGCTGCTTATTTAATGTTACAGTGACCACTAGTGTCCTCTTGTCTCCTGATACCACAGGATGCACTAACAGAGCCAGGACCCAGCTTGATCCTCCACTACCCCTCAGAAATCAAACACCTCCTGGTAGAAAATTTCATGTTTCACCACTGCACACAGCTGTGCTGGCACTGGAACCTCCTGGAAACGTTTTTAAGTGTCAGATGATGTTAATTTTGCTCAGGGCACAGTCCTGCCTACAAAGGGAAGGTGGAGCAGAAATCATCAAGTCCCACTTCCCTGAGGGAACCGGTTTGGGTTCATTTCTCAGAGAGTTCAGCCAAAATCAGTCAGCAGCATCATGACTCTTGATCCACACTGTCATTTGTCACCCAGCAGATACACACTTTCAGGGGGCTACATTTTCCCCCCCCTCCTAATTTAAGCTTTAGTTATATTAGTACCCGCTAACACAGCTTGAGAAAACATTTGGTAACAGAACTTCACTGGTAGGCAGAGAGACATCACTAATATGAACCAAAACTGTCCCTTACCATTGTTTTCACTGTTGTTGGAAGAAAACGTCAGACACTCAGTCAAATGTCAAAGGTCTACATCAAAAGAGATAATGACAGTAATTCACTCATCTCTGAAAAGCAACAGATCCCAAAAGCTGTTATTTTTGACATTTTTTCCCTCCCCTGGAAGCTTAAATATCTCAAACAGAGGTGGTCTTAGAAGACTGCAGCACCTATTTTGATCTGAAAGCAGGGGCAGAGGATTTGCTGAAATAGTCTACAGACAAGGGTATTGCTTGCTTTTTTGCTGCTGTTTCCTGTCATAGGCACTTGAAGGAAAAAAATAGAACTAGATTTAAGGACAAAAATTACACTGACACTTTCGACACCGAGGCAAACACTTCCCTCCAGTGGAGCAATACAGGATTGCTCTTTTTTTGTCATAAACTCTTCTCTGGCTATTTTAGCTCAAACCATGCGTGCTGGTTTTTCTGGAGAAGATGGAATCTCACTTGTGCTGAAGAAGGAGCTACAAAAGAGCTAGGAGTGTCTAATTACTGAAAAGGAAAAGCAGTGACAGGTTTATTTCACAAATTCAAACACTAAGATAAAAAGCCAGCTAACTAATCCAAGAATTTTATTACAACTTCACTGTAATAAAGGTAGTAACTTCAACCAGTGCCCTTCAATTTGTGCTGGAAAAGATGACATTTGCTCACTTTCAGGCTGAAAACAGCACGGCCAGCCAAAATGTTCAGAAACACTTCTTCATTGTTCAGTTTTGCTTTTCTCTCTCCTAAGGGCTTTACTTCAGAAACTGAGGTGCAGATGCCAGAAAAGTCCAGTAGAGACAGTTGCTCTGCAGTGTCTTTACCCAATGAAAAGGAGTGTGCCCTCATTAAGAAGTCTCATTTCACATTCATTCCCAAGGAAACAGCCAGTTCAGAAATCACAACCCAACCACTGACCACAACACTTACAGTGTGCAGTCCTCAACTGAGCTCAAAGCAGCTGGAATGTTAAAACAGGGAAAAGATTAAACAAGAGTTAATCTTACTTTTTCCTGAAATTATTTCTACTTTCAAGCAAAATTAAAAGCTAAAGGTGTCAACTGCACTGACTGTTGCTAAAAATGGGTCAGACCTTTGGTGGAGATTAGACTCTGGTTTATGTTAAATGCATAAACTCATGTGGAGTTCTAGCACCATGAATAAATGCATAAATCCTCAGTGTGGTCTAGGAAACTTGGATCTAAACCTACACACAGGTGTTCATCTATCATTTCCAGAGAAACCTGAAGGCAGAGAAACCATATTCCCCCACCAATCTTGAACTCCAGAGGTCACCAAGGACCCCTACACGTTGCTATGCCCATTCCCCAGTGCACCATCTGCTCAACTGCTACACCTATGGATTAGTCTTTAGGGGTTCCTATGTAAACACTGTCACACCATTACAGAGCAGTCCAGGCACATCCCCTACTGCTCATTCTTCTTGATCACCCTCTGGGCTGTCAGCAGCATCCTATTATTGTCAGAACAACTAGGACATCAACAGAGGATTTATTGTGGCTTCAGGTGGGAATGAGAGAAGATGATTATTACTTGAGACACACTTTACATACAGTCTGACTAAACTCAGTCTGGCAACCCATAAAGGCAAGGCTCTGCATCTCACTACTAGTGCCTAACAAGGCCCACTCCTCAATAAAAAAGGAGTTTTTTTCATTTATTTTAAGTCGTTATTAAGCATATTTTAAAGTTTTGAAGTTTTGTGGTCTCCCTTTATGGTGACTAGGTTTGGTTACAGCTAGTCTAGCATTACAGAATGATAAACAGGGTTAAGTATGGAAACTCAAAAGAGCTTCCTAAACCTCAAGACAGTGACTGTCACTGACTTTAGAGGAAGATGGGACAATGCAGGGCTGTCCTTGGGCCAGACATCACTACAAAACTAGAGGATAATGATTTCCATTTCCACTAGAAACATGGTCGATTACCAGCTGCTGTCCTCCACACAAAGGCCCCTGGGGAAAAGGGATGATTTCCCGATGGACTGTGCTGTGCTGGCAGCCCATGTCTCTGTGTCACCTGTCCCAGAAATTGCATGAAGGCTCAGGTGCCCCATGGTGATGCAAAGTCATTATCACAAGAGGCTGGAAGTCCAGACACCCTTAGAAACCTGCTCTGTAAAGGAAATGCCAGCTGGAGCAGCAGCCCTGAACTTCTTGCCCAGCGTAGGTTATGGCACAGCCTCGCTGTTACATCATTATGGATTTTACAGTCAGTGTAGCCTCTAAGCAAAGGTGCCCTTTGCTTGTATAAACTAATTGAGCACATGTGTGCTTGACATTTCACGTGGCATCACCACCCTGTTCCCCATTCCCAGTGATGGTGTCAAAAGGGCAATCAATGCAGGCAAGGAGTAGGAAGTGCTGCATCCAATAGGTTAGGCCTTTCAGCTGCCAAAATGTGCTATGCCACTGATAGTGAATTTAACCAAGTTAACAAGCTGTTATAAGAATGAACTGATATCTCTGCCTGTGTATGATATTTCAGGTATGACCTCCATGAAACACTAAGTAAAGAAGCTCTGAATACCTCTTAGAAGTTTTTAATGGCCACACATTGTAAAGAGTGTCTGGGACAGAAGTTGTGTTCATTTCAGTGACAGATGATCTAATAACAAATGAAAATTTGACTTGTTTGGATTGGTGGGTTCTCACATACTGCCAAGCACACTGTGCTCCTGAGAGCACTATTGGTTTGGTCAAGGACCAGCTGGTTTCTGTGTACTCCTGCTCACAGCAGCATGAAGGCTGTGGGTAAGACTGCAAAGCATTGCTAGTCATGGTCTCCCATATTAAGCATTAAACTGATATCCCAGCACTGCTTCTAGGCCCCCAGTTTCTAGACATGTCAGTCTGAGTGAGCTTTGCCAAATGCTTGCCTGATCAGAGGATGTGGATTTGAGCCTTGAACCATTCTGAGCTGGGATCCCTGCTGCTCAGGAGCTATTTTTCTCCTGGAAAATAACAGAGCTCTCAAGACTGGTTTGAGATCTCAGTACCTTCTTCACCAGTTCAGGAAGAAGTGGGGGATAGAACAGTGCCAGCAAGTGGTCTTTAGTCTGTGGTTGTCTCCCTCAGATTTTCAGAGCAGAAAAGCCCTTGCTCCTGCACTGGACAGTTCAGTCCCCCTTGCTGAGATTGCAACCCACACCAGCATCACCACAGTTGCCACCTCCAGCTCCTACAGTGTTTCACATCCAGTACTGACCACATCTGACAAGCCATCACACCCCTGTACAGCTCTAAAACCAAACTCCAACAGATACAGCATTTCTTACGTTTTTCCCTTCCTAATGATTCTCTCATCCCATTTGCTCCGTTCAAAGTCTCAGCGCGATTTTTCCCGAGCTGACAGCATGCAAAACAGCTAAGGCTGGTTTTTGGGGTGAAGGGGGAAAGGGAAGACAAGTAGCTTCCCTTCTGCTTCATGCATCATTACCAAACATCCTGTTTTTAAAAAGAAAAAAATCAGAACCATGCTGGCTTTGGCTTTAATAATATACAGAGCAAAAAGAAGCCAATCTGCTCCCCCACAGCTCCAAGACACCAGCCCCATGGCACCAATGAGCTTGGATAAAAAGGCCTGTAATTTTGCCTTAAACTAGCTGGATGTTTCTTTGAAGTTCAAAACTAGCTTAAGACTATTGGTTTCCTTGTTGATGTTTGTGCTTCGTCTGTCTTTCTCTGCATTTCCTGTGACTATCTAGGAAAGGAAATGCAAATTTACAGTGTACAAATCTCACTAGCTAATCCTTCTCTGCTCATCAGGATCGGTTTTCCAGTCCACTTTTCCTCCCTAGCTGCCAAGTCTGAAAACCAATCATCCATGCACAGACAGCTCCGCCACGTGGCACTGCAGGGCTGCTCAGAGAGGTCAGCAGCCAGAGACCTTCCACGGCTGTAGGCTGAATGTCACACATGCAAAAAAATCAGTAATAGTGAACTGAAATCACCAAATCCTCCTGGCAGAGCTAAAAATACTAACAGATTAGAGCTCATATACCCTACCCATCTTCAAAGAACACACTGGCTGTTGGAGCAAAGCCAGCTTTTGCTCCTCTGTGAGGAGGATGGGACAGCCACAGAAGGGACAATGAGATGCAAAGGTCCTCACCACTGGAGCTGGTTACTCCACTGTTAAAATCCAGCACCATCAATGAGCAACCAGGCTGCTACACAGCGTGTCGTGGGCTCAGAGGACACATTGCCTCAGTTTCTCAAGAGCACAACATCTCTGTCATGGAAACTGTTGTCACATTCAACTCCTTTCCTCAACACACCTCCACCTTGCAAAAAGAGGATAATAATATTTTGCTTTTGCTACTTTTAGAAAAATGGACTTGGAAGGACAGACAAGAGGAGTTCAATTCAGTGCTGCTGCTGGGCTACTCCAGAGGCTGCACAACCAAATGGGATGGAAGGACAGCCCTTAGTTGGGAAGAGAAAGGGGAAAATTCATAAAGCACTGACACCAGCCTGCAGCAATATAAGCACAGTGACAAAGCTCTTAGCAAGCTCTTTCTTCTGTCATAGAGGCAAATGCAGCCTCTCTTGGAGAGAATGCAGCCTTTTCTTGGAGAAAAGGGTATAAAATAATCTAGAATTTGAGAAACAAATATATAAAACACTCCTTCCTTTCTTTGAGAAGTCAGTGACGGCAGCTGCAGGCTATGGAAATACAAACTGTCTGTTAAAGGAAAAGCCAGTAATGGCGAGATGACAATTTGCCACAGTTTCCAAAGCCTTCAGGGATGATGTTTTGTGTTAGGTGATGCGCAGGAAAAAGGAGACAATGACAGAGGCAGAAAACAATATCATCCAGCTATCCTAAAGCTCCAGTGCAAGAGTCAAAGCAATTACTTCCACAGCTTCACAACCCTTTGCACTTTTATGTTAATGTGTCAGACTTCATTATATTAATTGTACCTTATCTTGCCCTGGGAAAAAATATAAACATATATATATGTGTGTATCTATATGTACATGTGTATATAAACACACACACAGTGATTTGTTTAGAGAGAGGGAAATGAAACTGTATTCTTATTTACTTTTACTCTTCATCTTTTTGTTCTACTACTCCTTGTATTTTAATCTTTGTCCAAAAATGCTCCTGCATTGACATTTCCTACTCCATATACCCTCTTCCCTCCAGAGGCCCATAGAGACAGGACCATTTTTATTCTTTTCACAACTGCCTTGTAGATTTATGGTAGATTATGCCAAAACACATCCTAAAAGTAGAATCAACATTTGTATCCATCATGGAGAAAATGAGGCATGGGAAAAGACCTGTCCAAGGATGTTCAAGAACCCAGTGACAGTCTCTGCTTTCACCATGCAGTAGCACAGACATTCCACTTAGTTTGAAAGCATCCTTATAAACAGGATAGAAATCATCACCAATGAGTGCATATAAGTGCCAGAGATCCAACTCAACAGCTTTGTAAATTTTAAAATGTTATCAGTCCTTGAGGCCTTTCCAGCCTTTTCCTTCCATCTTCTGCTTTCCAGCTCTGTGCTACTGGAGCAGCTAAAACCAAGCTGCTCCCACAGCACTCATCTGCTCCAGAATGCAATTTTGTACTCTGCTAAAATATGATGCACGTGACTAAAAGCAATAGAGTCACCACAGTTAAGGGTTGCCACAACTTCCCATGGTTTTACTCATCTTATGCACTCTTCTCACCCAGCACAGACAGGAGCAAAGACACCCCCAGTGTGAGCAGGGAGTGATAACCCAGCCAGTCAGAGGAGTACAGGAACTCCACATCTCTCCATCATGTCCAGGTCCTCTAACTACTCCGCAGGCTCAGCCACTCCCTTCCACTCAGCCCTCAGCAGCTGCTGATCAGGCTGAGGTCCATTCTCCTCTTCCTAGACACCCTTATGTCCTCAACAAAATCCTCACCCTTCCCCTCAAGTACAGCAATGCTCTCAGCACTGGATTTTCCCAGGGACTGACCTGAACCATCTTCTTCCTCCTCCCTGTCCTTTCTTCAAACCTTGTTTTTTCTCACAGTACCAGCTCTGATGCTTGAGCTTTACAGGTATGAAGACTCAGGCAAAAGCAAATTTTATACTCAGATACTCAAATATTTGCAGGCTACACATTTCCAGCCATCCAGCCGTCCATCTGCAAACAATATGTGCAAATACACTGCTCCAAATTCACGCTGCTGTGGTCACATATGGGGAAAGTGCAGCATCACCAGCTGATGTACACAGTGAGTTGCCACAACATGAATTGCAAACAGCTTGAAGGAATTGTTCAATTAACAGCTTCAGGCCAAGAACTACAGACTGAAAAAAGGCTGCTATTAAATGCAAACACTGAATAAATATGTGAATGTTGCTATTTCTTTGCAGAGGAAAAAACAGAAAGAAAAGCTTGGAATAAATTCTGCACTATAATTATTTCCTCCCTTTCTCCTCCCACATCTTCTCTCCTGTCCCTTGTTGAGACACACAATTTGTGGTTTTGGTTCCTTCACCCTTGCAGAGTTCTCCCAAACTCCCGAAATTCGTTTCTTGCTGAATGTCTACAACACAATTTCACTTGGAGAATGTCACAGAAGTTGAACTGAGCCATCTGCTTCCTAAGAGAAAAAATTATTTCTTTTATGCTTCTGCCTATGGTTTGTGGGTCACCAAATTGAGATTATTCAGGCACAGAAGCATGTAAGGATTTGTTATTTTTAGAAGAACACACACAGATTTCTTTTTTAGGATAATTAACAAGCTAATATTAAAACAAACAAACAGAAGGAACAACCAAAGTACAGCTGCAAGCCTCTGTGCTGATGGAGATATTGCTGCAAGAAGGGCTGTCCTTGCTCAGAAATGCTGGTGGCACTCCTGCTCATCACCGTGGGTGCTGTGCAGCTGGTGGGGCTTGGAGCATGGCTGGACATGGTGTAACCTGCACCACCCCTGTAGCTGCATTCTCCTGTGTCTCTGCTGAAGGGGAGGAGCAGGGGTGGAACACAAATACATAAAATGTTGATAATGTGTCTAGGGGCCCTAGCCCTTGAAAGGATCACTCATGCTACAAATGATCCAAAACACTGGAAAACACAGTCCAGTCAGTGTCCAAGTTACAGTCTGTGCAACACCCCTGCCCTTCATGGGGAGGAGTATGTGCCTGTCCATTAAAATACCTGTTAGGGACTAAAGCAGGATGTAAAACAGAAGAGCTCACACATTTGGGGCTTTTTCTCCTTTGATAGTCAGGTTTTTCATCCAATTCCTTATTGTCTCCATTAGGAAAATGAGAGCGAGGCCCCAGGATCTGTTGCTCTGCAAGAAGTGCCACCTTTGGGTTCCCCAGCAGCAGCACTGAGTGTCTCCATGCTCAGTCACAAATCCAGGTCCTTAAAAGCCGGGACCACTGTGCAAAACCAGGAAAAGTAGCCACAATCCTTCAGCTCAAAGGGAGCAAGGAGACAGTCTGTGGAGTTGCTGCATCACCAGCACACATAGCTGAAAAGCCTCTGCTAACCCTTCCCCACAACACTCAAGCTTTGGTCAAGGGCACCCACAAGAGACTGCCTTGTGCTGAGGGCTGCTGCGGGGCAAAGGCTCACCCAAGGCTTGGCCACTACAACCAGACACGCAGCTGGGAAACGGCGCTTTCCGCTCCCGTTTTCCCAAAAGGATATTTAACGTGCTGGAAAGCTTTATTTTTCACAACAGAGCCAGAAATAAAAGCTCGGGACCGAGACACGCTCCTGCTCAGACCTCCCCTCCCGGATGCAATCGCAGCTGTCAGGAAGCATCAGAGCAGTTGGGCATCGAGGCCGGCGGCGCCTCGCAGTGCGTCCCTGCACGGGGAGGGCAGCCCTGGCAGAGGGCAGCCCGAGAGCCACCACGTGTCTGTGCCTGAAAAGTCACCCTCACAGGCAAGGATAAATCCCAATTCAGCATCCAAATAGTGGAAAGGAGGGAAAAGAGAAAAAAAATACACAGAAGAGGAAGCAGCAAAGAACAAAGCAAAGCAGCACTCGGTGTTTCTGTGCAATTGCCTCAAACAGAACAAGGATGGGTAACACACTGTAAATAAGCAGCAAAACGTGCCCTCTACATCAACAGTTCATAAAGGAGGGAGACTTTTGCACACAAGCGTGTGCACACACATGAAGGTCATACAGAGATACCTGGGGACAGAACCCAACCTCAGCTCTGTCAGTAAACATAAGGTACATTTGCAAATATGGAAAGCTGGCAATGAAAGCAGAATGTGGCCCAGAAAGAACACAAGACTCAGCTGAACAGTTTCCTTTTTTCTTTATGCACACAGGCATGTACTAGCTAGTGAAAAGAAATACAAACCAAAGCAATTCTTCAAACATAAGGATGAGTCTCCAACATTTTCCTAGTGCTAGAAGTTCAGCTGAAAATTACTATCAGATATCATCATGGAATAGAAGAGCTTGAAAACCTTCAGCAAAGACCAGGGATGCAAAAAATTTAACAGAATTCAAAATGCTCTTACGGTGTTTTGAAAAGCAGTGATTCTCTTACAGTCATGTGAAAACATTCATGGCTAGTCAAGCTCACATGCTTCATTTAGCACTTTGCTCACTCCTTAATGACTAATAAATAGTAATTAATGAGTTCCACTCCATGTATTACCATTTTCCTCTCATCTTACTATTATTTATATGTTTTGCCCATAAAAGCCAGCTAACTAAGAACTTGTAAAGGACATGCCTCCTTCAGCTGATAGGTGGAAGTAGTAAAGTATTAATATGTATTAGCACCCTAATCAAAAGAGAGATGATAATGTGCTTTTATCCAGGAATTAGCTGTTTCACAGGGGTTTTCCAGCAGCTGTACAAACCACAAGATCACAACTTCTCTGTGCACATGTAATGTACTGTACAAAGGAACTATGTTATCCTGCATGTCTTCCTTACATATCTTGCCTGGAGCAGTCTGCAGTGAGGCACAGCAGTGGGCTTGTGTTTGTTACCTCCAGGATCCTGTCCCACGAGCTGACCCAGTGGCTGCCCATTCACCTCCCTCCTTGAATCCATCCATGAATCCATCCCTGATCTCCTTCCAAGCTGAATTGCAGAATGGAGAAAATTTTAATGACAGGAGAAGGAGGGAAAGATAATTCAATTATATAAGATATAAGCACAGTGGCTCAAACATTGAGAAGATCCTGGTCAATAATGATCTCACAACTCAACTTCTTTAACATCACCCTGACAGCAACACATTCTGGACACTGAAACACCTTCGTATGTACCTGTGTTCCCTTTAGCATCCCTGTGGATGCTAAAAGGCTCCAGGACAGACAACATATTAGACAAAGTATAGCCTAGACTACAACCCTGCTCTGCTTGGGCAGAGCCAGAGGAGCAACCCAAGAGGATGTCTTCAGTTCTGCAAAACTGAAAAGCCATGTTCAGGTAGGAGTGCTACTGCCTCCAGGCAAGGTGGGCTCAAGGCTCCTGGGATCACATGAAAGCAAACACATTGAGGTAGGGCATGCTACAAATATAATTGAACAGTTGACCAAGAACTCAAAACCTCTGCAAGTGTCTTTCTCCAAAAGCCTCCTTGAGAAGGGCTGTAATAGGTCACATACATCCAACACTATAATCTCTCTGACTACTTCCACATTTTACCTCCTCCACCCTGCATTCCTTTCAGACCCTCAAAGTCAGCCCTGACATAAAACACTTATATTCAGATTTCATACTACTACAGTGGCAGTGTGAAAGCTTTCAAGCCATTAAACTTGCCCTGCTGATCTCTATCATTTTATACACTACACCACGCTAACGGCTGCATGGCAATGTCATGTTAACTGGGCAATTTGCATTTTTCCTTCCCAGCACATATGCATGATGCAGATCCCAATAGCCTGCAGCAGGAAGGTGGTAGGATGCTCTGCCCCAAAAATAACCCCATGCAATTGGATTCTTGCATCTGCAACAAGACAGACTGAAACCAAAGACAATAAAAACACAGAGGAAAAGTGGTCCAGGAATGCAACAGAGTATGTGACTTTTCTGTGATGATATGCTTGAAGAGTCTTCTCATCTCATTCCCTCTCTGCTCAGTGGAAGGAGCAGACTCTGCCAGGTCATTTTACAGGAAAGCTCACCACAAATGGGAGCCAGCTTGAAGGCCAGATGTGGAGCTCAGAGCTTACTGGCCTGAAGACTGTACTGGGTCAGGCCAGAAGAAACAATCCAAAGAGCACAGTCGTGCAGCTGAAAAAAAAATCCATCCTTTCATTCTTGGAAGAAATGCAGATTCTTGATTTCACTTTTTGATTTGTCCTCACATTTGAAGCGTGTTCAAGATTCAAGTACTATCTTCTCCATTAAGCAAGCTAATCTGCACCATCACCTCTGTGCCCAGCTCCCTGCCTTGCAAGGAGGCATTTGGAAGCAAGACAGGCAGGACATGTCCTGTAAGAGGGTCATTTCCCTGCCCCCTATTAATGATAACCAAGGCCCTGGTGCACGGAGTAAGGCTGTCATCTAGTGGCAAGCAGGCAGCCTGCAATTAAATCTCATTAAGAGACCAGCAAACCCCGAGCTGTGCAGTGTTATGAAAGTCCACAAGCTGTTTGCCATCCTCACCTCTCTCCTCTCCCTGGAGGCTTGTGCATGGCAAAGACAGTAAGTCTTTGTGGCATCACTTCTGCAAAGAGAATTAATCTTTTAGTACTGTCTGATAGTGAAAATTTAGACTCATCTCTGAATTTGTCAATGCCCTTGAAAATGACCAGCTGTCACACAGAGCTTTGTTTTGTATTTAAAGCTACTTTGCCCCCTCTGTGCAGAGGCAAACTTCCAATCCAGCCAAGAGCATCCTAGGTCAGTTATTTGCAAAACAACCAAAACGAAGGGAGGAAATAGGGAATTCTTCCTCATCCCATTTCCTGCTCACCCCACAGGCAATACTCCAGTCATTAAATCAGTGTCTGGTGCTGCATCTTAGTGCAGTAATAACTCCTTGCTTGCCTCCACCAGTGGAGCAACAGGCAGCACTCACTTGGGAAACCCCAGTGCTTCCAAATTCACACCAACTGCTTTAGAGGCTGCTGTTGCTCCTCAGGTCAACTTCTCTGAGAGGATGTTTTATTGGTAGTAATTCTTTGTCACTGTTTCCTGTCCTGGCACAGGCAAATGACCACTGCCTTAAGTATGGGAAGGGCATTCAACATCCTCTCCTATTTTATACAGTCAGATATGTCTAGAAGCACTCCAAAATCATCTCCTTACCCTTGTAGGTCATACAGTGGTTATAATGTCATTTCAGGATTTCACACAGCTGGTTTGGTTTATTGCACAGCCTTTTTTAACATCCAATTCAAAAAACTGATTATTTGCAAGCCTATAGTATTTTACTTTCCATGTTATTAACCAGTCAGGAGCTTTGCTGAAGAGTACCTGAGTGCAGTTTCCCTGCATGTTCCCCACTCAGACATCCAGCCTAGCAACATTTTTAAGACTGGGCAAAGTTTTTCAAGCAGTACCAATTTTTTTTTCCCCAAAATAAAGCAATTTGCCTCCCTCCTCCAAAAAAATATCTACCACACACAAGCAAAAAACTTTGCATTCAGGCTCATGAAAAAAAGAAGTGAACCACTTCTGTGTGAAATACCAACCAATCCATATCTCCCTGATCTGTCATTCTCTTTTGGAAGAGAATTATGATCCAGCTCCAGTCATTTTGTCCCTGTCAGGTCAAATTGGTTCAGCTCAATGAGTGCTGCTTTTATTTGCAGTCATGTTTGAAACAGATAAATCAGGCCAGACATCAATGGAAAAATCCCAATCAAGTGAGTGTCTCAGAAGAAAAGTGTGTGTTATTACAGGGCAGCAGCATTTGAACAGATTAGCAGGTTTATTGCTTCTTACACAGAACAGTGGATGTGTGTTCACTCAAGTGGGAGCAGTGTGGCGTCCTCAGCCTCAGGAGGGAGGGATCTTCATCCCTCCACCACAGGAATCCTGAGCAGCAATGACTGCAGGAAGAGTTTGCCAGTCCCACTACAGGGCACAACTCAGCAAGTCATCAGATCTTCACAAGGGAGCAAATAACATTTAATTCTGTTCCTGTACCATCTGGGACACTCCTGGACCTTACAGGACACATTAGAGTCCATAATACACAATCAGAGCAAGGGCCAGCGTGGCCCCCACCCTCCTGGCAAAGCTCAGCTCATACCAATTACTGTATTCTTCTCTTCAGAGCCAGGAACAATCCCAACAGATCATGTGGAAGCATGCCAAAACAGGTACTCCACCTATCTTCAACAATCAACAGGGCATTACGTGACCTCAAACTACACACCACAAGAAGACACTAACTCTGCCTTCACACTGGCCCCTGACTGGACCTTAAGGGACTGCACCCCTCTCTATGGAAAGCACACTGGACATTATGGAATGAGGTCCCTGTGGCTCTCTGTGTGACAGGGAATAAGAACTGCTTCCACTTGATGAATGCAGTTCTTATCAAATAGCTTCTTGTCCCTAGGCATTCTGTTCTCAATCAAATTAAGTGATAATGGACTGAAAAAAACATACAGTTAAAAGAGCATTTTTCTGGAGAACATAATTTTCTTGGTGACTCAGTCTGTGAAGCTCAATAGTGTCCAACACCACAGACTGGAATGCTGCATAGATTCTTTCACCTCAGTGTTTCAAATTACAGATTTATCTCTTTGTCTCCTGTGACAGGAAAGTCACGTCAGGCTCTCAGTGCTCTGACTGCAGAGCAGTTGGTGGCCACTCACTGGAGTGAGGCTGACATTCCCTCTACAACAGGCAAAACCATTTATGAGGTAATTCTAAAAACCTCTACAACTCCATAAAGGAACAGTTTTCAAGCTCTTCCAGACATCACCTGACCAGCTAAACCATGAGTCCAGAGAGCTCTGGTAGATCACCTCCTATGTGCATTTCCAGCATTAAAAACAAAAACACATTTCCTAACCCAATGTGACTGGAGCAGGCCAAGCTACATGCTATTTCTGGAAACATGCCTTGAGCAACACTTTCATTAATCTACAGCTGTTTGAGCAAATTATTAAGGCTACAAAGCTACAGATCTTTTCCCTTTAAATCAGACATAATTGTAACTGAATATTTCTTGTGGGCTTTGAAAGTCTGCTCCTGGAGCAGGAAATGTGTAACAGCCACTGAAAGTACAATTTATGGTTAGATTTTAAACCTAAGTAAACAATGCAGACATCCTACCTGCAAATATAACTGAAGCATCAGCCTTAGACACTCAGCAGATGGTCTTCTCCATACCTTTGCACTTAAACATCTGCTGGAGTACAGCACTCCAGCCAGCTCTAAATCCCACCAGGTTTGCCTCCAGGGTCTTCCCTTATACCAAATGTGCTGATGTTGATATCCATGAGAGGATGCTCCAAGCAGCCCAACAATCCCTCTTTTGGGGGGCTGGCTCATATCATATATTGTTTTGTCTTTTCCAGGCACAGTAGAAAAAGACTCCTCAAGGCAAAAAATATCCCTTATTACAATTTAATGTAGCACTTGGAACCATGGAGGCTTAGTCTGAAACTTCTGGGCACCTCAGCTATGAAGAGATTCCTTTACAGTGGCAGGAGGCTTTCCAGGGAGCTGGTAACAAGTGGCACCTGGGGACCCCAGAAACCTATCCAAAAGCAGAAAGCCTCTAACAACCAGTTCCTGAAGAGTAAGAAAGCCCTACAGTTCACCCTGACTCTGAAGCATCCTGCACCACTCCAATCTTTGGGGCTGACCGCTGTTCTGGTAAGCCTCACCTCACTTGCTTCCAAGGGCTGGAAGCATAGGAATCTCCAGAAGTTCAAGGTTCAAGAGCGACCCCAGGTCCATCCTGCAGATCCTTCAGCCCTTGTACCCCTTCTACAATGCACCTACCATCCACACCACCCAACTCTTGTCATCTTGCACTACCTGCATTTCACCCAGAGGAAGACTCCTCCTTCCTCCTGTATCACACCCCTTCCAACTTAATCCCCCTTTCTTCTCCTACTCCACACCCAATTCTTTCTTGCCTAGGGTGACCTTAATCTCTCCCACACAATGTCACACACAGGCAGCAATCCTTGCTCTTCCATATCAACACTGTGGGTGTAATCCTCTGTTCCACATTTCTACAGAACTGCCGTCTTTCTCCTGCACCCATCCTCTTCCCTCTCCTCCCACAGTCACACAGCTGTAGATGCTTGTGCTGAAGGAGAGACTGGCACTGCACTCTGACAGGCACATGGGATATCTATCCTTTCCTGCACACTTGCTACAGATCACTGCAAGCCCCAAAATATTTGTGTTGTATGTGTTTAGCTCATGCTAAATTCACTGACAACCCCTCCCAAAGAAAGCTGGGACTTCCTGTGAACTGCATCAGCAAAAATGAAATAAAATTAATAAAACTTCATTTTCAAAAGCACCATGAACGTTTCCTTGTGGTCCCATATTGACTGCTCGTGGCTGTGGTTGCTGTTCCGCAGAAGCCCTCAAAGCTGCTCCCTCTTCCCCACCAGCAATGCCTGGGAGCAACACGGCATCAATAGGATTTCTGTGGGGGTGAATATGCTTTCTCATCTCTTTATCTCTTTGTCCCTTAGCGCTTGCTCCGTCAGAAGTTTTTCCTCTTACGGCATTTCAGTTCAGCAAGCTGCACATCATTCCAGCCAGTGATCAATCCAGCTGCATCCCAGCCCTTCCACAGCACTGCTCAAACAGGGGCTGGAGACTCACAGTGAGACACCCACCGAGGGCTGACAGGACTTTGATGATGTGGGTACAATTCTCTCCCTGCTCTTTTGCAAACCCAGATGACTAATGAAGTATATTACATTCTCAGCAAGTGTTTTGTGCTTTCTGTGTCGTATCTGATCCAACTGCTTGCTGCTTAATGAACTGGATGAAAAATACGTCATTGGAGACCTTGATCCAAGCTTCACTAAATTTGGTGAAGTCATATCAGCAGAGGTTTTGACCAAAAGCTAGTAAATAATCCTAATAGTCCAGAAAAACAAGGTATTTATTCTGATTCCAGGCATGCCATCTTAAATCCAGATTGCTTCCACTGGATTAATTCTGTAAGGCAGACGGAAAAAAATGCTCTTAGTGTTTCCTACACTCAGTCTCAATCAGGCAGGGGACAGCATTTGTCCCTTTCACAAAGAAGAGTATTCTCTACCTTTTTAACCCTTTGAGCTCCCCAGCGTTACTGGTTATGGTGTGGACAAACACACCCAAACCTCCAGTATTGCATGCTGCCAGCAGAACAGTCCATCACTCTGATCACCTCGTCACTGCTGAAAAGAAAGTCTGAACCTAAGATACCTGGAGACACCTGACATCACTAGAACTACTCCCTTGATATCCCAGTTCAAGGATCTCTCTCACAGTTGACCCTTTGTGACTAAAAGAAGGTGCATGAGGCCAAGGGGAACCCACAAAACTTCTGTTTTCATTACTACCCCAGCCAGCTGGGCTCAAACCTGTGCATTTCCCCAGCCAGTCTTCCAGTTCCACAGAGCAAAGGATTTAAGGCTTCCAGTAATGTCTCACACTGCTCATCCCTCAGCCTCCTGATTGAGTGACCTACTTGTCCCAGGAGTTGCTCAGTAAGGCCAAAACTGGCATCATAACATTAAATTACTTCCAGTTCAGATGAGGCTTTCACTGGTATGCTGCTGTGAGGTGTGATCATGGAGACAAGGTTGGTAGGATCAAGTTAAATCCTCAGTCAGGTTCCAGACACTTGTCACTTGCTTTTCCCCTAGACAAGCACAGACAAAGGCCAAACCTTTTCAGAAGCACCTTGCTGAAGGAGAAGGAACTTTCTTGACAAATGGTCTTTCCACACTTGATTAAGAACATTGTACAGCACCTGGATGCTCTGAATGAGGAAAATAAGCAGCAATTAGATGCTAATACAACCCTTTAAGATGAGAGAGAATGAAGATGCAACAAAATCTCCTCTCAGGTAGGTAACACACAGGAAATCATTAATACAACCTAGTTAGATATAAAGGCTCTTTCCACTACTCCTCCCTCCCCACTTGCTGGCTGCTGCTGGTGGGAGGATTGGCTAAAAGATTCCTCTATAGCCCAGGCAGAGCTGAGAGAACTTCTCATTATCCTGAACCTTTACCCTTGAGTCCTTCTGCATTGCAAATTAGAGCCACAGCCCTTAAAGATTCATTCATTGCTTTTGCTTTCTTAAAAAATAGAAGAATAATTACTAGAAGGGTTATTAGCACAGCCAACTTGTACCACCTGGGCGTGAATGGATCCATACACATGGGGAATCAAACACCAACTCCAGGACCCTGATTTCACCTCAACTGTCCTCCTTTTCCTTCTCCATCTGCCTACTCCCTCCCACTGCACTGATGGCTACACCAGACATATAGCAAGAAGAAAAATTAAAATTCTAAGTAGCTTGCCAGTCTCAGTATCAGTTTCTTCACTCTAAGATTCAGAGTATAAAACTGCAGCCTACTCCTTCTCTCCATGATTCTATGTGCTGCCTCCAACACACTTCCTATCCTCCTCCACCTGTGACTCCACTATCCCTCTTTCCTGGGAACCCCCTCACAGCTACCCAGCTACTATTTAAAAGCAAGACTTCATGTGTGGTACCAGACACGACTTGCAGCTTGCTGCCCAAGCAGAGCGCTGAGGGTGTGTGGGCTCCAAGCACATCTCCTTCCTGCAGAGTGGCCCCTTAATGAATCAAACAGGACTGACAGTGCTGCAGTGTCTCCCAGCTTTGTCTGAGCCCTGGTGTCCCTCAGGAGGGCTCTGCTCAAACCCTTCATCACTACTGCCTAGATACTCTTCCCTTCCCACTGGGGGAGAGAGGGGTTAAGGCAGCATCTTCTTCAGTGAAGCAAAAGGCACCTTTTTTTTCCCTGATAGGATCAGCATCTGCTAATGAGGTACCATTGTTTCAGACAAGTTCTGCCAGTCTCTTGAAAATGCCATTTTGATCCTTCCTGAGCCTGTACACACAGCTTTAAAATTGCATGCATGGCTAAACAGAATCCACTTTCACCCACATTGGAAGAAAAAGGAGATGCCTGCCTTCCTCAGTGCACTGTCTTTTTCAAACTTAATTTCTCTTTCTAGTATATTTCTTGAAAACCTGACACATCCTCTACATGTTCCTAATAGACAATCACTTTATATGTCCCAGGGACATGTTCTTCCAATTTCCAAAGTATAATCATCAGCAGAGATGTTCTCTAAAACACATCAGACAGGCACAACATACTGTCCACCCTGCTTTTATGAATTATGCTCTCACTGGGGAATGGCACTTAATTTATTTCATTCCACTAGGACAGTAGGATCACAACTAAGCAGGCCCAGATATATTACCAATATTATTAGTAAAATAGTATTAATATTTAACATGCCCATTAGTGCCACCAGCATGGCAAGGAATCCAACTAATATTATAAGGACTGTAAAAAGTGGTTCAGAAAGAGACTACACATGGCTAAATATCATCAGGCAACTCAAAGGATGAAGGAGGACTCAAGCAGAGGAGTATTATAATTGGCTGCAAATTATCCCAACTGGCTAAATTGGGATTATCTCTAAAAGTTTGTGTTTAGCTCAATTTTTTCACAGGGAACAGTAGGGGAAAAGTAGTCCTGCAACCTTAAAGTGAATAATAAAATACTGCATTGGTTGTTGCTGCAAGGAGAAATAGTATTTGGTAAGTGCTAGTTTATCTTCCTCCTCACACAGGTGCAGTGAGGCCATACAGGGGAATATATAGGAATTTTATATAGCCCCTCCTGTACCCACCCAGCCTTGTTCCCTGGGCTGTATTCATGAACCAGCATCCTTTCTGCTCTCCTGCAAAACACTGACATCTCAGAGGCCTAAAAGGTTTTTAAATCCTAAGACTCCTGTTGCTGTGCACCTACACAAGGAAGTCCCAAGTAAGCATCCCTTTAACTGTCTTGCTAGTTCTGTGATAAGAATCACAGAATACATTTATTTGGTAAAAATCACAGAACCAGTTAGTTTGGATGAGACCACAGAGATCAAGTCCAGCCTTTGACCAGGCACTGCCTCGTCAACTAGACCATGACACCAAATGCTACATCAGTCTTCCCTTAAACACTTCCATGGATGGTGACTCCACCACCTCTCTGGGAAACCTCTTCCAAGGCTTTGACAACGTTCTCTGTGAAGAAATTCCCCCTAATGTCCAACCTGAACCTCCCCTGACACAGCTCGTGCCCATGTCCTCTCGTCCTGTCACAAGAGAAAGCAAAACACGAATCAAGGCACAGTCCTGCCTGTGTTCCACCTTGGTTACTATAGAGTCAGGTACAGGTTATCTATCATATATAATTTATGTACCATGAGATGGGGAGAAATCAATTACCTGCTGTCCTTGTCTATCCACCTATGATAAGCCATCCCCTTACCCTTTGGCAGAAAGGGATTTTGCCATGCTGGGACTGTGATTTATCAGCTCCTCAGTGACTTCCTCAGCCCATACACCCTACATACCTGCATGGGAGTCTGCCTTTTTTCCCATGTACACATCCTACCCAGAAAGTCAAACATATCTGCCTGCCTTACCTTCAACTCTGGCCACAGCCTGTTATATTGTAACTACTTTTCTGCCACATGGGCCAGGACTGGTTCTCCTTCTATTAGAGAAAATATAACAATAATTGGGGGTTTATGGCTCTCCCTCCAACACAACTGAAGTTGCAGTCTTAGGTGGAAACAGCGGCACCCAGAAAAAAGCATCTTGCTGCTGGTTTAAGCCCCCTTGGTCCCTTGAATTATTGCATTCAACTGCACATCACCTTACAGATCCACCATCAATCCAGCCCCTTGGGAACGCGGATGGCTAAAATCCTACTTGGGATCCACTGGCCAGCACTGACAGACTCTGGGCTATGCAAAGCTGCTGCTCAAAGCCATGCACACAATTCTCTGCTTTACTGCAGCTTCTAAACCTGGCTGCATTTGGAGAACACATCAGAATCCAACTGTCACAATTGAGAAGAAGTCATCAAAAGCTTACCAGAAAAAAGAGCAGAGAGGTTTTGTTTGCTTAATTAAAACTGGCTTCATAATGGAAATTATCATGGTTCATCTCAAATAGCAATTAAGAAAGCAGGATGTGACTGCTGGCTTTGCTCAAAACATGAGCTAAGCCTTTTCTGGACTCCAGAAAATCCAAATAATGATGACTTAGCCCAGTATGGAGTAACAACAGCCCAGCACTGTCAGTCTAATTTTATCCCAAGTCACACCACATTTACATTTTCTCTGTGGTTCTAAATTTGTGCACACACAGATAGTGTCTAGTTTTGCAAAGGAAATGACAGAAAAATCTCGAAAATATGATCCAACTGCAGAGGAAAATTTCAAAACCACTGGTAAATCAAGAGAGAAACACTTTTTTCCTTTCAATTCCTTCATTTTTGATCCTGTGTCATGAGTTTTAACACTCCAGCCATGAGTTTTGAACTGGCAGCCCAGGGAAAGATGCCAGACAGAAGGACAGAGAGGGCAGGAGTCTGGCACTCCACAGTTCATTCCATTAGCAAGAGCTTTGGCCTGAGCCAAGGTACTCACCAAAGCCACTCTGAGGCTCCTGAACTAAGCTGATTTACACCAGGTAAAACCCAGCCATGGGCACTTACACACATGTCCATACAATTACACTTCCCTCTGCTCAGCCTCTGAGGGGACCAACTGGGAATGCTCATCTCCTGGAAACGGTGCCCTCAGTGATCCATCCAGCACAGCTCAATCCAGGATATGTTCAATATGTGAGCCATTCAATGAGGCTCAAGAGGCATTTTCCTCAATTTACTGGACTCTGTGTTGTGCTGGGAGCACTCTATTTTCCATTATAAGACTCTGTCTTTTGCTGCTTAAATCTCCACCACATTTGAATGGATTGGGATGACATTCTCCATGTCAGGTGTTTGCCTCAGGCTGCACATCCACTGGCACATATATATCTGTGCATAGATAAAATTTGGGAGGAAGGGTGAGATTTCATGTGAAGCAGTTCAGCCGTTTCTTAGGCTAGTGATGGAAGGGCTGAGCTCAACCATGTTCAAAACATCCTTATCACCCCAAACAGCTCCAGTCTCCTGACATACCCCCAAAATTCAATTTTGCACCCAGTCACTTTGGGTCACTTTGCTCTGTATGGACAGTATGCAAAATGTTGCATTACAACGTGTGACAGTCAGAGAGCATTCTCCCTGTGCCAAGAGCTAGTTTGGCTAGCTGCAATGTTTGGGGTGCAACTGAGATCCTTGTTTCTATCAGCAATGGAAAGCAGGAACAATTCTGTGGATCTGCACATCATTCCCCACGGCCCAGCTGAAACATGGAAGTGTTACGGCTGTGGCACAAGCTTGGTGACAGATCACAGGTCTTTGTTGAGGACAAGAAGGATGGACAGCACAGAGGTATAAAACACTTTGATAAAGCCTGATGTTAATTCAATTGGCCCTGTAAACTTTTAACGAGGACTTAAAATCTTTTCCAGGGCATCACAACACCCTTTCTCATCTTCCTTTCATGTAGTCACCAGGACACGTGGCAGGAGCTCACAGACTCTGTTTATTATTTTCATTACTTCAAACTGCAGCCCTAATAAGAGAGTATTTGCTCCCACCTCACTTTTCTTTGCTCCATTCTGTGTGTTTGTGCATGGGAACAGGGTGCGTCCCAGTAGCAGCAGATTTCAGGCACGGATATTGAGAAGAGATAAGATAAATTTCTTAAGGAAATAGAAAAAAGCAGGCAATAGCTTTTGACGTGATTAGATTGGAAATCAAAATCTTGAGCTTTGAAATGCCCTGGGTACAGAAGCAGCTGCTCACATGGGTCAGCCAGGAGCTGAACCAGATGCAGGGATGTAGCCAATGATAAATGTAGGTGGACAGAGCTCAGCCCTCTCCCAATTCCAGGCCAGGTAAACCTTGTTTCCACAGAGCACAGGAGAGGTGGGCAATTTGCCCTGCCACTGCTGCATCAAGGGCCACAGGGTGCCATTGGTGGCATGCCAGTGGTCTCACCATCCCATGTTCCTGGCAGTGCTGGCCAGTCCCACACCTTCCTCCTGAGCACAGCAGCCTCCTTCCCTCAGTACAGTACATGCACAGTGCCAAGGTGATTCATGAAGTTCATTATTGAATCTTAGTGCCTCGATTTCAGAAGCTGCACTAACAGATAAAAGCAGCCATAAAACACACCAAATGTCACCATACACTACATTAGGAAAAAAATCCAACAGTCAGAAAATGACCAGCGTAAAACACCTGGAAACCGAGAGATGTGAACAGCAAACGGAAAGAGTAGCTTCATGCAAACTGAAGTAGACTCCCTATAGACTACAAAGGGCAATGAAAGAAATAAAAAGGAGACTCAGTCTGGCTTTGAATCTTATTTTCTCTTTTTGAGCTGTTGCTGATCTTTCCTCCCCTCAAATTTCAATCAAATATTCACTGGCACTGCTTTCAGTGCAAATAACCAACAGGCAACCTAAGAAGTGTGGAACAGTTCTGTTTCACTGCTCGTATAAAATCTCACTCTTTCAAAAATCTATGACTTGCTGCGATGTGTTAGAGCTTGTCAGTCTTATGATACTGTACAATAGGAAAGTACATCCCAGTTAGCAGAAGAGAAACAAAATGCACACATTCTTACTGCAGTCTCTGATACACTGGTGAGAATAAGATTCTGAGAGAATTAAATCACTGATTTAATGAGAACAGAAAAGACTTTCAGCTCTACTATGTTTTCACTCTGTTTGCCTCTCTCAGTAGCACTGCACAGTCAGGTGAAAAAAATAATTTTGCTTAAGGACCCTTTACCTCCCAATGCTTTCAATCAAGAACTGTGAGGTTGACACCAGATTGGACTGAAATAGCTTATAAGTGCTCAGGTTAAGTCAAAGAAGGTCAGATATACCAGACTAATTCTCAGGTCAATGAAAACACACAGTAAAATTACAGGAAAAGATGAAAATAATTAACTGATCTCTCTCTTGATTTAACAAAGGGGGGAAAGAGCATCTGCACACGTTTCTGACTTTAGGTAAGCTCATAACTTGTCTCAGCTTCAGAGTGCCTGTACCAAGGGATCACCCTAGCCTGTCATTCCATGTAAGTCTTCCTACCTTCCCATCGTGGGATATCAGCAGTACCAGCTGCAACATCTCCATCCCAGATGCAATCTATACAACACTCCTGTCCTGGGTATGTGCTTCCAGGTCTCTATTTTATTTCTATCATAAATACCCATTATTAACCATATCAGGCAGAAGTCTCTCAAATTTAAAGAAAGGCACCTCATGTTCTTCATCTTCCCTTCCTATGTCAAAAATACAATGTGAGAAATGGAAGTCAATGGATAACATTTTTCAGACCCTTCAAAATCCACACGAGAAATTCATCCATCACTCACTTGAAACGACCAAAACAAAACAGTCTGAAACTAAGCAGCAGCACAGGGGAGTCCTGTCATCTCTCTCCCAAACACCACAGGCTGGCAGTTCAGGGATGGCACCCAGGTGATGCCAGACACCAGCTATCTGTCTGAGGTCCCTCTCACCTCTGCAGGTTTGCCCCTGGCACTGTGCAGGGCAGAGCAGGGCAGGGCTCACCAGCTCAGCAAGCACGTGTGGGCATTAGGAAAGGTCACACATTTCATTAAGGGACTGTCAAAATCTGTGACAAGCCTCTCTTCCACTCCTTGCAAATCTGTTAGAGAGGGTCACACTTTACTGCTAATTGTGCTCAGCCTGAAGGGATGCTTGCCAGGCTTTGCCTCCCTCGCACGCTATCCTAAGTGGTGTGAGCCCAGAGCCCTTTGATCAGAATTGAGCTGGGAACTGCAACTGTGCTTCCAGGGGAGAGCCCCTTAGCATCCATCACCAGGCTGCATTCAGAACACATGGATAAATCAGTGACAGGTTTTAGCTCATGGTCTGGACATTGGTCCCAACACCTTATCTGAGATCAGTTCAATCTTTGCTCCACCCAGTGCAAGGTTAAATAAGTGACCTGCCTCTGTCCTCTGGTCACCTGGGAATCTTGCAGAAGATAACCCTTTGTCTAGTACTGACATCCTATTCCCACTGCTTCTCCCCATGAAAATACCAGGAGAGACTGAACAGGGCTAACCAACAAAAAGAACCACAGTCACTGAGCAGGTGCATTGCACCAGGTTATGCCTCAGCTGCCCACTGAACTATATCTGGAAATAAATGTGAGGGACTCTAAGCTAACAGTCCCCAAACAGATGGAACATAACCCTAACCACTCCTTCAGCCACAAAAAAGGAAGTTTGCAGCTGGGTTGCTCCAGTAAAGGGTAAAAGATTGAAACACACTGGCAAGACATCCAAATACTCTCTTTGAGTACAGACAGATATAAAAGTATATTTCCAGAAATATTATGGACACACAAAATCAAAAATCTAAGTAGTACAAACAGATCAAGGATTCAGCAGCATTTTGCATATACAGCTACCCTATCCCTCCACCTCAGCAACAAGACTCTGCAGATCCAATGAAAGACACTGTTTTAGGAGAATATGGTCTTTGTTGATGACATATTTTGAAAATTCTCATCATTAAAAATAAAACACATTAAGCTTCCATAATAACTTAGCAGCACTAAGGGAATCTCCCATCTCTAATCCACAAAGTAATTTTGCAATACAGATTTTTTTAATGGGTTTTTTTAAATCATTATTGTTTTTCTTTTTGGAAGGATTAAATCTTCAATTAAATGCAGTTTTTATGGGAAAAATAATTGCATCATTATTATTTCCACTTAAATATGTTCTTGCAGAGCTTCAGCTCTAGTTTTCTTCTGTCTTCTTCTTTCAGGGATAGAGCAACCTCACAGGTAGGACCTGCACTGCTGGACCTTGCACTGAGGTGGGGCTTCACTTCCTTCCTCTGGTTTTGCTTTGCTTTTCAGCAGAATTGCCTATTAAAAAACCCCATCTTTCTTTATTTTTTTGCTAGTTCGTATAAAGAGTGAGTTTCTCTAGACACTGATAAGGAACAACTAGAAAAAGGATGGACATATTCTACTATAAAATCAAAGTCTGGAATGTTTGACATTTTCCAGAGATGTCCAAAAAACAGGAATGAGCAACGAAAATGTCTTCCAGCAAAATATGGAAACTGAAATAGCAAGTATTTCAGTAATGTTTGCTTCCTTTGAAAAATCATTTCTCCTAGAAAACAAATTTTGATGAAAATATTTTAACAAGACACATGGCCTTTCTGTGAGATATAAGCCATGCAGTACATGAAAGAAGACTGATTCCTGGCTTTCTCACTGGGGCTTCCAACAATTTTCTTTTGCTTTCATTTCAAACAAAGGTCAACATAAAGAGAAAAATATTGGAGCTGCTCTCTGCATGTGTGAAAATGAAAAAGGAAAAAGCACAACTGTCAAGGTTCTGGCAGAACAATCAATGAATTAAACACTGTTTCTGTGTCTGACAAGCGCCTACCAGTCTTGGTCTACAATCTGGTCTCCCGTGGGATACGCACAAAAATACACAAGTAATAATATCCAACTGGAACAGTCTGAATCCTTTACTTCTGAATCTCTATTGAAGATGAGTAGTCATCAGTGCAGTGTCAGCTGCTGTCAACAAAATCCCCATGCCTGCCACTGGGATGTACCATCCTGGACATGCCCAAGTCAGCAGCATCAGGAAAGCCAAAGCGTGGGCAGTACTGGCCAAGGCAGCTGCGTTTCTTGGTTGCCAGAAAAGGGCAGAGGCAGTCCCAGGACCCTGGAGGAACTGGGAGATCTCAGCTCAACATCATCCTCACCCTCATTCTGCCGAGGCATCCCTGTTCAAGGCAACATCCCACCACCAGCACGTGGAGGGCTTGCAGGGGTTTGCATTTTGAGTGACCGGTGGACAGATTTGATTCGGCCCCAGTCAACTAAAATTCTTGTCTAACACTGAAACATCCCTGGTTGAAAACATCAGCAGCAGCTTTAGGAATCCAGCCCCACTGAGATGGCTTGAACTGTCCCTGGGCAGATCACTACCTGTGCCTCTTCAGTGAGCAGAGAAGCAAAGAGTTGAGGTAGTAAAGTTTGGAAGACAGACATGCCTCTTACATAAGCTCTGCTTTAGACAAAATCCAATAACTAATTTCCACCCGGCAAACAGAACTCTTTGCAATTCCATCCCACATAAGGTCAATACCACTTTCCATTTAATTTCCTCTGTGTCCAGGATGTCCCTCACTTTTTCAGGCCGCAGTTAATTACTGTAATACATTCCCTAGTTCTGCAGTTTTGATTTTTTTTTTCCAGCCACAACAAATCACTGCAAGCGCAATGCAAGCAGATCCCCCTGGTCCAGTTCTCAAACATCAGCTTTTAAGATGTGTCAAAACTGTCTGGGAAAGTTTCCAAGCACTGCATTGGGGCATTTACCTACTCTCTACCAAGGAGATGCAGCTCCTCCATCACTAGTTTTCCCAGAGCCATAAATGCCCTGCCAGATAAAGCACAGGCAACAGGCACAGCTGGGAACATGGGATGCATGTCTAGCAAGCTAGGTGAGGAGCCCACTGATTTCCTACCAGCAGCAGCACAGTCAGTTCATGATGAATCTTCCTCCTTTTGGCACCCAAATTGACAGGCACTGAGCACAGAGGGACTCGAGTGCCCCAGCTGGGTCCACAGCACCTCAGGCACTCGCCTGCACTGCCCAAGCCCGAGTGCCACTGAGGCTGTCTGCAGACATAACCCCCTCAGGGAGGCTGCTGGGGCACCACAGCTTTGCCACTACTACAGCATTTTATCTCCTCCAGCCCAGCTTAGTGCTGGTTTCCCAGGTCTCCAAGAACTGGCAACTTAGCTTAGCCTGCAGCAGCTCCAGGGAGGATTAACCCTTCCAGCAAGATTGACCCCTGCTGTCCCCTATGGTACCCTTACACCACCTCAGCCCTGCAAGAAGTAATGGATCACACTCATCCATTCAGGTGGTTTTTGTAACTCTACAGATCCAGCTTTGCTCAGCAGGGTTGATGTTCTTACAAACGTGACAAGCAAACTGCCTTGCCTAACCTCTTATCTGTAACTCACCCCTTATATGACACACCAAGGAATGGTGATTTTTGAAGAGGATTTCAGCTCAGCCCTGACCAGGTGAGACAGTTACTGCCTGCCTTTTCCCAGCTCTTTGTTCCTCATCTCCACTCCTTGGCTTCCCTTCTTGGGCTACCTCTCCTTCCTGCACCAGCTCATCTCCACCTCCCCAAGTTGCTTTACCTAGGCCTCTTCAGCAGCCCGAAGCTGAACAGAAAAAAGGAAATTAAGCCCAGCTGCTCACTGAGAGGATGCTCTCTGCATCCCTGGACCTGACTACGCTGCTTCCAGGACTGGGGGTGGCAGGGGATACCCACAGAGCACACATCCCAAGTTAGACCTCTTGCACTGGCATCTTGGATGCATGTAAGGAAATGTAGAATTCAGCTCATTACACCCATTAGCTACACAAGAAAACACCCAACTCCATCCTTTTCTCAAACTAAAGCAAACCTGGGGTAACTTGGCCAACACTAAAAGGCTGAGGTTTTTTTTCCCCAGTCTCATATTGACTTGACATACACACAAGTTCACCAAGTTCAGCATTTACATTAGCACAGAAAAATCCAGAAGGAAGAAGGAGCTAACCTCAAATTCCATTTGTAAACAGGAGAAATATACCAGTACATGGGTCCAACCTTAAATTTGATCCAAATCACCTACATCTCAGCCTCCCAGCCACAGATTTGTGGCACCTTTGGCACTTCTGCACTAATTCAAGGTGAACCCCTAGGAGTCAGATAGGGAGAAAAGGGCTCTGCCCAATGGCTCCTGAGCATTTCACCACTCTCTCCACAATACTTCTAGCTAGCATGTAGTTTTAAATATAATCCATCAACTCTAAGTATTAGATGTCCAGAATTTAATTAAATTCAATACAAAGCAGCAAGGAATAATACCCAGAGAACAAAGAGATAGTATCTATCTCTTCTGTTATGCTGGCAAAAGGGGAACACTTTATTATTTTCATCCCAAAATTCCTGAAAAGACATGCACATATATATATAAAAATATGAAAATAACTGACACCTTTGCAGGAATATAGTACTTATTCTGTAGCTGAGATGATATTCATTAAGCAATTCTTTTTTGGTTCTTGTATGGCATTAGCAAAGGCAATTTTTCTGTATTTTTGTGTCAAAGCAGCACAGACGGGCCAGTGTGTTAAAATGCCTCATGGATGGGGAAGTGAGCAGTTGTCAAAAAAAAGACAAAAGTGTTTCCCTATGGGCAAGTGGAGCAGGGAGCTCGGAGGCAGAGGTGTCTGTCTGAGCAGAGAGCAGCAATGCCCACAAAGGCAGGTGATGCTCCCACACAGGACACACAGCTGCAACCCAGCAGGGCAGAGACCAAAATTCCCAGCCACCTTTGACTCTTCCAGGTGAGATATTTCTGCCCAGCACAGCTGCCAGTCTCAGCTTCAGCATGGCATTAATAACTGCTAGCTGTGTCAGGCAGCTCCTGGGAACCTACATGGCACAGTGCTCCCATCGTACCTGGGATTTCCTTTTACAGTGGTGCTTGTGGAGGAGGGAACATGCTCCCAGGCACAGCCTCAGCCAGCATCTCTGGCCACAGATCTATCAGCTGCAGCCCAGCACTGCAGCAAAGACTCAAACCCTTCTGATGGGATTTGAATTGCTACAGACTCACTCGGTAGCTGTGAGTCAGAGGACAAGTGATCAGAGGAATGGGTTCACTCAGCTACAGAGAGAGGCAAACCTGCACAGCAAGAACAGGCAGCAAATACATCACCCCAACAGGGTACAAACTCCTCACCCTTTCCATCCAAGGCAGTCTCCAAAACATAATCCTGCTACATCTAGATGTAAAATCAGTCAAAACAGATGGTTAAACTGTCAAATTAACCAGCAGAGGGAGTTATGGCAACACAACAACACTTAATTGACAATGCAAAAATAAAATTAAGTGTTGTAGATATTAAAATATTAATTCAAGCAGGCATCTTCCTTTTCCCTCTGCACCAATCCTTCCAAACATAGATAACAGCAGGAGAGCCATCCTGCTGCAGTACAGGTGTGTAGAGATAAGGCACTCACATAGCCACAGAGGTTGTGCACACTGCCATGAACACACCTGTCAGCAAATAAAGCCCTACAAGAGCAAGTCTACGTAATAGGAATGCAGCATCAGATTAAACTCTGTGACTCCCTCTTCAGTGATCCATTTAGCAAAAGATCTTTATCACAAACATGACAAAAAAGAAGCTGATGCCATCAGAAACATGCTGTGTTTAGTAGCTCCTTACTCTGGCATCATGTACCTCACCTTTCTGACCCTTCAGCCACAGCTACCCTCTTCTTCCTCATCCTCCTGATTTATCATCACAAAGGAATTCTCTGAGCCATGCTTAGCACAGTGGAAACCTGATCAGAGGCCTCCGGACACTGCTGATAAATAATTAGTGAGGGGATAGAGGACAACCCAGAGGAAACATGAGTTTCCCACCACCCCATCTATGAAACAACACTCAATAGTCCATGTACAGTGCTGATCTATAATATCTATCCCCCATGATCTACCCCAGAACAGCTGCTGGTTTGGAGTATAAAGAGAAGGGCAGCCACTGCCCTCAGGGAGGAAAAGGGGGCAGAAATCCCATTAGATGCAATTGGAAAAAGTTGGACTGGGCTTGAAGGGGGAGTGGTCTGCAGGACTATTCTAGGTCACAGTGAAAAGCATGGAAAAAATTATAAATGACATTTTGGTTGCTTATTTCTGTTCCTAAGGGAAAAACAAATATATTCTGATCGCAATTAAAGTAACACATTTTTCATGTATTTATTTATTTCGGTTTGAATAATAAAAAGGACACAGATACCAGGCTGGAAGCAAGCCATTGGGAATGCTTCTGAGGAAACACCAGCTCTGCTGAGTAACTAAACCCAAAGCAATCCTGTTTGAGGCAGGGTGTCAGGGGACAAACACAGACACCCCTATGAAAGGTATAATCAGCAGGAAAATAAGGGGGAGTGATGGACAAGTGGCTCCTTGGAGGACATGAGCAGCCTCAGGGAAGTCTTGCCCCTCCAAGGATGGTGGGGGATGGGCTGAGCCACAGTTTGAGGCTGGGGGGCTAGTGAGCTCAGCCCTGGGGGCCCCTGTCAACTGCAAGAAATGCTCCTCTCATTCAGGGCTACTCATTAAAATCACCATCCACGACCTCGCACGGCAAAGCACGGCTGCAAAACAACACCCAGCGATCCCTGCCAGAGCTGCTGATTCACATCAGGCTGATGGGGTTTGATACGTTTGCAGAACACTTTCCCAGGTCAAAAGGCAATTGCTGATCAAAATAATTGAGCACCTCTGCGACTCCACGGGTCGGACGCCTGCTGGAGATGGGGCATGAGCAGGGTCAGGTCCTCTCTGTGCCTGGCTTGAAGCTGGCAGGAGAGAACCACAAGGGACACTCCAGCCGAGCTCCATGCCCCCCATGAGTGCTCTCTTCCCAGAGGGGACTGCACCTCCTGCCTTGGCACTTCAAGTCCTAACATGCTGCGAAGGCTCTGAGTTTCAGTTTGTGCTGGAATGAACAGTCCTAAACCAATTCCTCCCACCAATGAAAATTCTGTTTACAAGACAGAGGGAGAGGGAAAAAATAATTCCAGCACTCCTAATATAAAATATCAATATAAGGATTTGAACCACAAAGATTATATATAGCCACAGCTATAGTAGATATCCTCAAATCATCTTTTTCCACCAAAAACTATGGCACAAAAAAAGCCCCAAGTGTTTCTTTCAGGCTTTTCCCTGTAAGAAGATCATTTGGAGCCTCCCAGGTTTAGCAGCTGCCCACTCAACTGTTTAAATTCATTTTGCATGTACAACGTTGAGAAGAGAGAAAGGGTGATATAGAAAGGCAAGAAGGGAAGAATGAAGAAATGTAATTGTGTGTGGTGGCACCACAACAAGCCTTGCAAGATATTTTGCAATTACTTAGCATAACGAACCAAAACACACAGCAACATACCCTCCAGGTAAAATCTAGAACACATTCATCTCCAGGTATCATCAGATGAAAGAGTATTTGCATCCACAGCGTGTACCTTTATCAGCAAAACTACTTTAAATCAAATTTAAAAGACCTTTTACCCTACACCATAGCAATGCAGGGGTTTTAAAATGCTGTGCTGCTTTCATGTGCCCCCTGACGCTCTTTGATGCACTCATTAGTGACAAGGCATTCTTATTTCAGAAGAGGCTTTGTCAGGGAGAAAATTTCTCCCATATGGGATTGTGCTCCTGGAAAAGCATTAAGTGTACCCTCCATTGTTAAGAAAGCAGCAGGATTCAGTGCTCCTCACTGACAGGAGGAGACTGTTTCCATGGACTTTGCCCCCAAAGCCTAGAGGGAGGCCCCTTTACCCTTTTCTTTCATCCCTACCTTGGGGCAAGGAGGCGAGAGCTCTACAGCTGCGACAGCGGAAAGACCCCAGCTCTTTGCAGTCAGCACAGACACACAAATTTGGACAAGACAGATTCCAGTCAGTGTCAACAAAAGCTGATGCCTTGCACTGGAGTGTCTCCATGGTCCAGCAGCACCTCCCAGAACAGCACATCTCAGAGGCAGGGAAGCTGCCTGTCCTGCCTGCAGCCCTGTCAGCTGATCAGCCCTGGCCACGCCGCCTGTCCCTCAGCACCCATTCCCCCCTCCACTATCCTCCTACCACTCCACCCCAGCCTGTTTTGCACCAGTCCCATACATCTGAGAGAGCTTCCCTTGCAATTCTCACCCCTCCTCCAAAGAGGCAATGCAAAGACACTTAAATCATCCTGAAATCCCTGTGGCAGGGGAGCGCTGCAGTATTAACGAGAACACTTCTATCCAGCAGTGCCATCAAACTCAGCACGAGGCGTTCACTCAACACTGAAAGCAATCCATTTACTTGAAGGACCCAGCCTGTCTCTGTGGATCTGTGGAGGAGAAACTTCTGCATACCTTGTGATTCCAAAGCCTGGCACAGAGATGGGGCTGTTCATTACTAAGCCCCTGGGGACACATCAAACTCTTGACACCACAGGACTGCGACACATTTAAAGCAATCTGGTATTTTACACTCTGAATTACAACACTGCCTTCCAGGCTGAGATACAGCAAACACCTCTTCCACACCTTCTTCTGTATCTCCTCTACTCCTCTTGCTAACCAATAGGATTTACCAGAAGCTAGGAACCAACCTTACTGTCCTGCAATAAGAACATCTCTTACTTGCAATCTACTACTAACCTTCAAAATCCCTTGACATAAGCCACAGGGATGTCTGATAGCAGTAACTGTTTTTAGTAAATCAAGCAGGCACAAGACTTTTCCAGGCAACATCATTTTTAGCAGCCACCTGTGTTTTGGATTTTTTGGAAGGCTGGAGATGCTTCACATGACTACTCAACCATGCCATCTTTAAGCCATTTGGAGATATTTGTGTTCAAAGCAGCAAAATACAAAATAAGCTCTGATTAACACAGTGATTGTTGGATGTGAGGAGCAGGGAGTTGGACTTGCTGATCCTTATGGGTCCCTTCCAATTTGAGATATTCTATGATCCTGGTGTCTTGAGTACTCCAGCTGCAAAGTGACAGAGAGAAATGGGAATGTATTTCCATCTGTAGGGGAGGAAGCACTTCAGAGTGAGGAACCCATGCATTGACAAAACTGTCCATGGAGCAATTCAGCTCAGAGATGAAGGATAGCCCAAAGGTCAGAGAATTTGGGTTTCAATCTCTCCCCAACACTTAGCATGACTGGAAGTAAGGCACCACCAGCTTTACCTGCAACAGAGAAACAACGTTTTCTATCCAAGAAAGGTATACATGGCAGGACACTGCACAGTCTTAAAGGTCAGATGGAAAGGCCATCAGATCAGGGTTTTCATTGCCCTGTGGGCACCACCTTCACCCATAAGAACGGTTTTGCCACAATGAGCACCTGGATGCGTTACATCACCCAAATGTATACAGGAAACAGAGCACACCTGCAT